>JALGQJ010000010.1:16644911-16952411 GCA_023055345.1 Quercus wislizeni
AATAATGCGTTCGAGGAGAAGAAAGCATGGGAAAAGGCCCCGTAATAGATAATAGAGCAGATAAATATCCAAGGGTGTTGGTCCGAGAGGGTCATCCTCCTCAGATCTGACATATATCAATAAAGTGAGCTTCGTCTTGCTCTAAACAACCTTCCAGGAAGCTCCAGCGACGAAGATAGACTTCAAATGTACAGGGAATGGATAAGAACATAGAAATATCTAAAGAAAAAGCTGCTACTATCGCATTAAATGTAGTACAGCAGCTTTCCTTGGCCGCATTAATGTGGAGAAGACCTTTGAACAGTATTTACAACCACCTTTACTCCGAGAAAATCAAAAAGCAGTGGGAAAGGAGAGAAAAACTCGAGTACGGGGTTAGAAGGTAGACAAGTGGACGGTAAGATTGAATGGAGGATGACTATATAATAGAGTAAAGCCTCAAGAAAAAGGGGATCAAGAGATATTAAGGAAAAACATTGAAGAAGATACACTGTAGCATTAAGAAGAACACCAACGGAAATAGCCAATTTGTCTAAAAACTTCCTCCTCGGACATCATTTGAAATAGCCAACTTATCCTAAAAATTGTTCCTCGGACTTGATTTCAGCATTTGATTGTGTTTTATCCTCCTCGGACAGACTCATAACCCCTATTAACTGTTATAAAACCCATCACCAGCCCAATTCTTTCACCCACTCTCATAAATTTATTGTATTGGGCTCATTGGGCCCATATCCTATTCCATCTGGGTTTGGGCTACAATTTGTGACCCTACAGGTATCTATACGATATATATATATATATATATATTTGCTGAATCGGTAAATATAAATTTAAAACTTAGTTTAACCCTTCCCTAGTATTTTACTAATCAAATGTCTTAATATAATACTCGAGAACATCCTATCCAAATATTGGTTTTCTTTTATCTTGGATTACCTTAGAGTTCTAAAAGCAATATCTATTTATTGTGAAATGAATTAAAATGAATTTTATCATATCATAATTCATAACCATTTAAATTAACATTAACTAATTAAATTTAGATGTGTATTTTTTTTTTTTTGGGGGGGAGAATATTTAGATGTGTATTTAAGTTATTGATGATGCGATAAAATCAAATCCACTTATTTTAAAACTTTTATGGTAAAGTTATCTTAAAAACTTTAATATATATTATTTTTGATAAAGATAAATACTTTCTAAATTTATATATATATATAAACTAAGCCAATTTAAGTTACAAAATTAATGTGATCGTTTCAAAACTAAGCCAATTTGAGTTACAAACTAATGTTATTATTAATTATAGCTTGAGTATATCTAGATGCAGGTATTAATTTAGATAGCTTTAATTATCAACAAGTTTTTGAGAAAAATTAAACTCATTCCATATGCAGCAGTTTCTCTTTTCACCAAAAACTTTATTTTTATCATTAGACTATAAAATAATAATCTTTGTTTATACCAAAAAAAAAAAAAATTATTATTATAGTTGTGTGGGCCAATTTTGCCCTGGGTTCCAACAGTGTAAAGGGAAAGGCCCGGCCCAATATCTTGTATGGAGAGATACGAACATCCGAGGACGACCAGCCGAGGAACGGATAAAATTACCATCCGAGGAGAGGTGCAGCATGTTAGCAAGAGTGGGGACTGTGTCCGAGGATGAGGGTCACCTCGGCACTTTTGTCCGAGGTTCCTGGTTAACTTGTTGATCACTCAGGACAGTGCCCAGGACAATCTTATAACGGCACAAAGGGGAAAATATCCAACAAAAAGTAATGGTAGAAAATGGCAAATATCTGGTGGTGCTGTCACCTCCGCATTAACTGTCTCCCAGCTAACCTTCTGGCCGCATTAATGTGGAGGTGATACCTGAACAGTGAAGGAGCAGCTTTCCAGCTAAGGACGGAAGATTCAAGAGAAAGTGAGAAGAAAAGGCAGAAAGGCGATGATATATAAGGCGAGGAAAGACAGAAGGAAAGGAGAAAAAAAAAAGGAAGGAGAGAGAAAAACAGAAAGAGAAAAATCAGATCTTCAAGACACGTCCGAAGAAAATTTATTGCAAGAGGTCACGCTCGTATATTGGATCTCTCTTACACTAAAATCCAATATTTCGGCCCAAGATCAGACTAGCTTTCTTTCCTGCACTCTATAAATTCATTGTTTGGGCTACGTGGGCCTGGATCCATTCCCGCTCTGGATTCCAGTCAGTTCTGGTCCTTACAATTGGCGCCGTCTGTGGGAAGCTGCTTGATCTGATCAGAAAGAGATTTGGGTTTAGTGCGTAAAATGGAAGAATCAGGTTCGCATCAACCAGCGGTAGGGCCACATCAGGGTGAGGATAATCCGCACCAGGCAGCATCAGGAGGGTCGCAGCACAACTACTCGGGGGCCCACCCTCACCAGAGAGGGGCTCATGAGCAAAGTGGACAAACCATGCACACTAATAGAAGTCAATCGCGCGGGAAAAGTCGCGTGTCCCATGCAGAGAATGAGAGGGACATGCAACACGAGATAGATGAATTGAAGAAGAAGTTACATCGCGCGCGGCGAAGACGGGCACCATTTGAACCGGAGTCTTCATCTGAGGATACAGAGGATGACACATATAGGCAAAGATCTAAAACTCCACCCAGTGAAACCTTCTCCGGTGAGGAGGACTATAATGATTATAGACGGAAAGGTAGAAGTACTTCGCAGAAAGGTCTGGGGAACAAAGCTATGAATGAGGCTTTGAGTCAAGTGGCCAAGTCGCCCTTCACACGACGGATTGAGGGCGCCAGCCTTCCTCGGCGATTTAACCAACCAACCTTCTCTCTTTATAATGGCCGAACGGATCCTGTGGAGCATGTAAGCCATTTTAATCAAAAAATGGCCGTCCACTCGAAGGATGAGGCTCTAATGTGTAAGATCTTTCCGTCCAGCTTGGGTCCGATGGCAATGAGATGGTTTAATGGCCTTAAGGCAAACTCTATTGATTCTTTCAAAAGGCTTACCCAGTCCTTTGGAGCGCGCTTCATCACCTGCAGTAGGGTACCTTTGCCGCTAGGATCTTTGCTATCAATGTCCATGCGTGAGGGAGAGTCTTTGAAAGCTTACTCGGACAGATATTGGGAGATGTTTAATGAGATAGATGGGGACTATGATGATGTGGCCATTAGTACATTTAAGGCAGGATTGCCGGCGGAGCATGATCTGAGAAAGTCACTCACAGGCAAACCTGTCACCAGTGTACGTCTGCTGATGGATAGGATTGACAAGTATAGAAGAATTGAGGAAGATCAACTGCAAGGTAAGGGAAAGGTGAAGATGATTCCTCAGGATAGGAGGGATTCCAGGTCGGATCGGGTACAGAATAATCGTCCTCGGAGGGACTTTTTAGGACAATCTGCATCTGCCAATGCTCAGGCCGTCAATGTGGTGTTTCGAGAGCCAGTGCAGAAAGTTTTGGAAAAAGTAAAGAATGAACCCTTTTTTAAGTGGCCGAATAAAATGGCAGGAGATCCAAGCAACCGCAACCAAAACCTGTATTGCCAATATCATCAAGATCACGGTCATGCTACTGAGGATTGTCGGAACTTATGGGATCATTTGGAGCAACTGGTCCGAGAAGGCAGGTTGAAGCATTTATTGCATCATTCAAGTGGCCGAGGAGGCCAGACAGGTACTGCGTTTCAGGGAGGCCCTGCATCCAAGCCTCCTCTCGGGACCATCAATGTTATATTCGCCGCTCCAGGGAGGACTGGATCCTGCCCAACTAGAATAATGTCAGTATCACATTACACCGACGGTGAGTCTAACTTAATGCCAAAGAGGGCTAAGACGAACGTTCCTCTAGTTCTAAGTTTTTCAGAAGCGGACAAACAAGGAACCATACAACCACACGACGATGCTCTGGTGGTAACCCTTAGAATTGGCGGATACGATGTGAAGAGAGTCATGGTTGACCAGGGAAGTGCAGCAGAGATTATGTATCCCGACCTCTTTAAGGGTCTGGGTTTAAGGCCCGAGGATTTGTCGGCCTACAGCTCGCCTTTGGTGAGTTTTGAGGGTAAGATGGTGGTCCCTAGGGGCCAGATCAGACTGCCTGTGCAAGCTGGATGGGATGTGGTCGAGGTAGATTTCATCGTGGTAGATGCCTTCTCTCCGTACACGGCCATTATGGGTAGGCCGTGGTTGCACTCTTTGGGCGCCGTATCCTCCACCCTTCATCAGAAAGTGAAGTACCCCTCTAACGGTCAAGTGATAGAGATATTGGGAAGCCAGTCTGTGGCTCGGCAGTGCCTAATTGCAGCAATTCAGCACAAACCAGAGGTTGGCGCCTCAGCCAGTAAAGAGAATGTCTTATAGCAGTCGGGGGCCTCGTCGTCGCTTCGTGGAGGGCCAGACGACGAGACGAGTTGTGAGGGCCTGGAGAAGGTGATTATAGGGGATGACCGTGAAAGATTCTTCCAGGTAGGGGCTCGATTGCCCCCACAGGAGAGGGAAGAGTTGGTCGAGTTGTTAAGGGGGAACGTGGACGTTTTTGCATGGGACGCCTACGAAGCCCCTGGTCTGAATCCGGAATTCATCTGTCACCGATTAAATGTAGATCCTTTAGTGACTCCAAAAAAGCAGCCCCCTCGGCGACCCTCGACTGAGCACGTGGAGGCAATTAAGTCTGAGGTGGTTAAACTCAAACAGGCAGGGGCTATTAAGGAGATTTTCTACCCCCAGTGGTTGGCTAACACAGTAGTGGTGAGGAAGAAGACGGGGAAATGGCGCGTCTGCGTAGACTTCACAGACCTTAACAAGGCTTGCCCCAAGGATCCTTTCCCTATGCCGAGGATAGATCAGTTGGTAGATGCGACAGTAGGTCACCCTCGGATGAGTTTCCTGGACGCCTTCCAAGGTTATCATCAAATACCATTGGCCGTTGAGGACCAGGAAAAAACGGCTTTTGTTACTCCTGTGGGGAACTATCACTACAAAGTAATGCCTTTTGGCCTGAAAAATGCAGGATCGACTTACCAACGGATGATGACAAAGATGTTTGAATTACAGTTGGGAAAAACCATCGAGGTCTACATTGATGATATGGTGGTGAAGAGCAGGTTAGCATATGAACACCTAACAGATCTCACCAATGTTTTTGAAATCCTGAGGCGGCATGGGTTGCGTCTGAATGCATCTAAGTGCTCCTTTGGAGTGGGGTCAGGGAAGTTCCTAGGGTACATGGTGACTCATAGGGGGATTGAGGTAAACCCAGATCAGATTAAAGCAATCAACAGCTTGCAACCACCTCGGAATCCGAAAGAGGTCCAGAAGCTTACAGGGATGATGGCAGCCTTAAATCGGTTCATATCCAGATCAGCAGAAAGGTGCAGACCTTTCTTTCTTTTGTTACACAAATGGAAAGAATTTCAATGGTCCGAGGAGTGTGCTAGAGCCTTCCAAGAGCTTAAGCATTACCTATCCCATCCGCCTATAATGTCCAGCCCAGTGGTGGACGAGGTCCTTTTCTCTTACCTTGCTGTCGCTTCACACGCCATAAGCCTTGTGCTCATACGGGTGGATGGCGGCGTCCAACGACCAGTCTATTATGTAAGTAAGTCGCTTAATGAAGCCGAGGTGCGTTATTTACCACTGGAAAAAGCGATACTGGCTGTGGTGCATGCTACGAGGAAACTCCCCCATTATTTCCAGGCACATACTGTGGTCATTCTGACTCAGCTCCCCCTTAAGTCAATACTAAGGAGCGCCGATTATACAGGAAGGATAGCCAAATGGGGTACGATTCTAGGGGCTTTTGATATAAAATACATGCCCCGTACCTCAATCAAGGGACAGGTGCTAGCCGATTTGGTGGCCGAGTTTGCCGAATCCCCGGAAGAGGTGGAAAGGAAAGACGAGCTAGTGGATGAAAGAGTGGTAGGCGTCGCCTCTATTCAAGGCCTACGGTATTGGGAATTGTACGTTGATGGAGCAGCCAATCAGCGAGGATCAGGAGTGGGGCTAGTACTGGTGTCCCCTGAAAAAATTACCATAGAAAAATCCTTCAGATTGAATTTCTCCGCTACGAATAACGAGGCCGAGTATGAAGCTTTACTGCAGGGGATGCAAATGGTGCAAAAACTGGGGGGAAAGGCAGTAAGGGCCTTCTCAGACTCAAGATTGGTGGTCGGACAAGTAGGGGGTGATCTGGAGGCGCGAGATTCAAGAATGCTGGAATATTTACAGCTGGTCAGGGATGTGCAGGAAAGGTTCGAAGCTTTTGACTTGTCTCACGTCTCCAGAAGTGGGAACACCCATGCAGACTCGCTGGCCACTCTTGCCACGTCCTCGGCTCAGGATCTACCTCGGGTAATCCTGGTGGAAGACCTGTGTGTGCGGGCTGGGGCACATCAAGTTGCGCCACGGATACACCAGGTTGCGCTGGGTCCCAGCTGGATGGATGCCATATCACTGTTTCTGGAAAAAGATGTACTACCTGTGGAAAAATCTGAGGCCGACAAAATACGGAGGAAAGCTCCTCGGTTCTGGTTGTCCGAGGATAGAAAATTGTATAAGCGCTCGTTCTCTGGGCCCTACTTATTATGTGTGCACCCAAAGGCATCAGAAATACTTCTGGAGGAATTGCATGAGGGAATTTGTGGAAGTCACACTGGGGGAAGGTCACTGTCTCACAGGGCTCTTACACAAGGATATTGGTGGCCGAACATGCAGAAGGAGGCGCAGGAATATGTCAAGAAGTGTGATCAGTGCCAAAGATTTGCACCAAACATCCACCAGCCTGGAGGAACGCTCAATCCGCTTTCTAGCCCATGGCCTTTTGCTCAGTGGGGCTTAGACATTGTGGGTCCGTTTCCCAAAGCTGCAGGGAACATAAGATACCTCCTGGTCGGCACAGACTATTTTACCAAGTGGGTTGAAGCTGAACCTTTGGCTAACATCAGGGATGTGGATGTCAAAAAGTTCATATGGAAGAATATAGTTACGCGGTTCGGTGTTCCTAATGTCCTCATCTCGGATAACGGCCTCCAATTTGACAGTAAAGCCTTTAGGAAATACTGCTCTGACTTGGGAATAAAAAATAGATATTCCACCCCCGCCTACCCGCAGGGAAATGGGCAAGCTGAGGCCGTCAATAAAGTCATCGTGAACGGATTAAAGAAGAGGTTAGATGACGCCAAGGGAAGGTGGGTCGAGGAGTTACCTCATGTACTATGGACCTACAGGACAACACCTCGGAAGTCCACTGGTGAAACACCCTTCTCGATAACATATGGGGCTGAAGCCGTAATACCACTGGAGAGTGGTTTCCCTACATTGAAATCCAGAGGGTTTACTCCGG
The DNA here is from genome assembly GCA_023055345.1 of Quercus wislizeni. Classification (NCBI taxonomy): domain Eukaryota; kingdom Viridiplantae; phylum Streptophyta; class Magnoliopsida; order Fagales; family Fagaceae; genus Quercus; species Quercus wislizeni. The sequence goes on from JALGQJ010000010.1 coordinate 16,652,248, forward strand.
AGGGAAACGAAGAACTGTTAAAAAGGAACTTGGACCTAATTGAAGAACGGCGAGAAAACGCTAGGGTACAGCTGGCCTACTATCACCATAAGCTAAAGCAAGGTTACGATCTTAGCGTAAAGCTGAGACCATTGGCCCCAGGGGACTTAGTTTTGAGGAAAGTTGTAGGGAACGCTAAAAACCCCTCGTGGGGGAAATTGGGTCCTAATTGGGAGGGGCCGTATCGCATCAAGGCGGTGGCAGGAATAGGAGCTTATTACTTAGAAGATTTAGACGAAAGAGCTGTACTTCATCCTTGGAATGTAAATAATCTGAAAAGGTATTATTACTAATAATAAAAGTTATCTTTCTCACTTATTAATATACGATGACATCTTTTGAGATATTAAACAGAAACTAAGTCATGTCAGGTCCTCGGACCACATACTTAGTGAAAATTAATATACTATGACATCTTTTGAGATATTAAACAGAAACTAAGTCATGTCAGGTCCTCGGACCACATACTTAGTGAAAATTAATATACTATGACATCTTTTGAGATATTAAACAGAAACTAAGTCATGTCAGGTCCTCGGACCACATACTTAGTGAAAATTAATATACTATGACATCTTTTGAGATATTAAACAGAAACTAAGTCATGTCAGGTCCTCGGACCACATACTTAGTGAAAATTAATATACTATGACATCTTTTGAGATATTAAACAGAAACTAAGTCATGTCAGGTCCTCGGACCACATACTTAGTGAAAATTAATATACTATGACATCTTTTGAGATATTAAACAGAAACTAAGTCATGTCAGGTCCTCGGACCACATACTTAGTGAAAATTAATATACTATGACATCTTTTGAGATATTAAACAGAAACTAAGTCATGTCAGGTCCTTGGACCACATACTTAGTGAAAATTAATATACTATGACATCTTTTGAGATATTAAACAGAAACTAAGTCATGTCAGGTCCTCGGACCACATACTTAGTGAAAATTAATATACCATGGCATCCTTTGAGATATTAATCGCTACGGCATCTGTTGAAATTTTAAATTGAAACTAAGTCATGACAGGTCCTCGGACTGCAGACTTAGTACATATTAACGTATTATGACATCTGTTAAAGACTTGGTAGAAACAGATGTTACAGAGCATCCCCTAAAATAAACAACAAGTCATCTTCATTAGATCCGTATGCTATGGTAAATTCTTTAAAATATAATCTTGAGTGTCAACTACTGCCTCCTAAGTTAGGTATTAACCTACCTTATGGGCGATGATTGACTTTGTGGTTATCAAATAAGTATAAGTATAGCTTAATATGCCCACACTCTACTTGTGGCCTAAGTGAAGTAATATTGCTTGAAAATCTTAAGACTAATCATAGAACTAAATACAAGGGTGATACATTTGCTTGAAGGATCGACGTCATAATTTATTAATTCATTTTTTATTCCTCAATAAGGTATGTTGGTTCCTCAGTAATGGATTACGTTATGGAAGAAAGCAAAGAACTGAGCAAAATAAGTATAATACAGTTAATTAAAGCAATGAGGCTGACTGACATTACTTGAAGTAAAGAAAAGAATTCCATATATCATCAAAATTGGCCTTTTAGCATAGTAGAAGGAATTACAATCACTATCGAAATAAAAAAATAAAAAAAAAAAAGAAGAAGAAAATGAAATTGAAATGATTACATTGATAAAAAGAAAAAGGAAAATGAAGCTAAGGCTTTAATTTGATCTGGAGTTTTGGCTTGGATGTCTGGTCAGCTGCCTCGGAGTTGGTATCTTTCTCCTTGTCCTTAAGAGACTCCTGAACAGGTAAGGTGACTAAAGCCAACTGCTTCTCGAAATCTTGAGAAGCTGCCTCTGGCTGAGGAGCTTCAGTCACCTCACCTGGAAGGGGTCCCCCTTGGATCTCTGTCTCCTTCTCCTCACCAAGCTGGACAGCAGGAGGGAGGGGCTGAGGGGGGACCTCGGAGGTAGGCTGAGGCGCGGAGGGGGCTGTCTCAGCCATCTTGGGAATTCGCAGGGCTGAGGGGAAGATGATGCTTTCAGGCTTCCTCAACCCTGATGAGGCCTCAACCCCAGCCTGGTTGAGAGCCTCTTCCCACGTTTGAGCGCAGTAGGCGCGGCAGACCGCAGGGACTTCGGCACGAAGAGTGTCTTCAGTCTCTGCCACGCCGACATCATACCCGTGCTGCTCAGCCTCGTCCCTTTCCTTTTCGGCCTTCAGCTTGTCCTCCTCCGCTTGTGCCCTCGCTTTTTCGGCCAAGGCTTTAAGCTGGTTAGCCTCGTCCAGTTGGTGCCTTAGAGTTGCAATTTGCTCTTTGGCAGTGACCAACTGTCCTTTGACTTCCACCACCAGCTGCCTCTGGCTTTCAGCCTGAGTCTCAGCCCCCTTCAAGGCGGCCTCAGCGCTTTTTCTTGACTGCTCCTCAGTCTTTAGCCTCTCCTTGAGATCAGTGTTGCTCTTCTCGGCAACAGCCATTGTCTGCACCGCAGCTATCCTTCTCCTTCTTTCCTCCTCCAGCTGCTGAGCAACGGAGTGGTAAATTTCTTCCATCCTGAAGGTGCTCTGGACAGCCTGTTTGCCAAAAAGAAAGGAAAATTTAAAATACAAGTAAAATAAATAATAGATATATATATATATTAGTAACACTATTGGTGACGAAGTAGTGGTACATACCATCCCTAAGCACCTTTTGGCTTGAAGGAAGACCTCGTTCCTCCTCAACCCTCGTAGCTCCACCATGTCCTTGGGGAGCAGGAGGGTCTCTTCCAAGGCCGAGGCTACCTGGCAGCCAATGCCCCCGTTGTAATCCCTGATCGACGCGTCTTCGGTCAGGGGCTCGCCCCCAAGCATGGGGGCTGGAAGCCATGCCCGGGGCTCGTTTCGTTGAATCTCCCCCACTTCAGGTCCTCGGCTGGGGGCAGGGCCAAGCTTCAGTTGCTTCGTCGGCCTGTGGGCGTCCTCATCGTGAGAGGGTGGAGCCCTCCCGGTCTCCACAACCTCCTTGCCTTTGGGCTCCCTCCTCCTCTTAGGTTCAGGCTGCTCGGCCCTGGAAGGAGGAGCTGGCTGAGGGGCAGGTAAGGGAGATTTGGGGGGAGGGGGAGGAAGTTTCTGTTGGGCTGACCTTCCAACCTCCCCCTTCCCAGGTTGGCCCTCCAACAACTCCTGGAGACTCCGTTGGGGTTTCCTCTGAATGCCCATATCTTCCGAGGCAGTAGGTGAGGGGGTGAGCAAATTAAAAACCTCGTAGTCGTCGGCGACCGAGGATACGTCTACAAAGCCCTCCTCGTCTCTTTCGACCTCTTCCTCCTCTTTTATTTGAGGAACGTGGGGCAAAGGCGAACTGGCTCCGGCGAGGCTAGCGACAGGCAGTACCTCAGTATGCTTGGTATCTGCTGGAAGAGGAACCCCTTGTGGGACTAGAAACCCTTCGTAGGCGACACTGATCCGGCGAAGCCGAGGGTCCTTTGCTTTTATCACGCACGAAGGAGCTTGGAACGCCCGAGAAATAGGAGTGTAGCCGAGGATGAGATGGGCCGCCCTCAGTTGACCGTCTGAAGGATTGACGTAGATTTCTGCTCGGAGAACTTTGTCCCAGCTAGCCTTGTTGACTAAGCGCAACGATGGCGAAGTCGCACGTGGATCTGCATTTTTAATGAAAGTGATAAGAGTCACTTTAATATAAGCCGACGATAATGGAAAAACTAGAATCCAAACAGTTAAGCATATAGATTAAATAATTCGGACCCCCACCTGGCTCACCCTCTTTAACTGGGCATGGTAAGCCGTCATGCCACTGCCCAGAGAAGATTAGGAAATCTTCTTTTAATCCTTTATTGGATTGAGGAAGACACTGAATCAGCCTAACCTCGGCCTGCCTGGATTTCAGGTAATACCCCTGATTTTTTAAGTGCTGAAGGTTGTAAACCCAGTTTATGTCATGATGGGTCAGATTTAGATTCATTCTTTCGTTCAAGGCCTCTATGCTCCCTAGTACCCTGAACATATTCGGTGCACATTGGGTGGGAGATAGCCTAAAAAACCTAAGATAGTTCCTAGTGAGGGTGCCCATGGGAATGGTCATCCCTCCTTCTATGAAAGCGATCATAGGAATGACAACTTCGTTCGTCTTTCTTTCGTCGTACCATTCGCCCTGGGCCGCGTATCTAACGCCCACATGGGGGGGAATGTTGTACTTAATCCTAAAGTTTCTCATGCCCTCCTCAGTATCTACTAACTCCTTAAATCTACCCATTTTTTTTAGGAGGCCCTAGAGAAGGGATTCTACAATAAAAAGGAATAAAAGTTAAAGAGAGTTTAGGAGGACTTACAGGTTTGAGAAATGGTCCTCGGACAGGATTTATGTGTTTGTATACGCACGAAGGAACAAGAGAAAGAAATAAAGTCTCAGGTTCTAGAATAACGCAATCGTTCAAAAGTGACAAGAAAGCGATTCGAAAGGTTATTTATAGTTACGCAAAAATTAAAAGCGGGAGTTCGCCCGCCCAAATTCCCAAAAGGTCCAACCACCGTTGGATTGGCATCTCACCGTTGAACGTGGGGGACAGGGGGGTTGCCAAAATTAAATGAAGGCGCTCCCTGGACACTGAAGAGTCAGGAACGGATCGCGAAAAGAAAAACGCACGCAGCTATGATTTGACTCAATAGAATCAGATCATAAGGGAGATCCGAAGAGAGAGTCAAAATCCTTCTTTTCTCCCGAGAAGCCGAAAAGCAAGATTTTGAGGGGCTATTGTGTGGGCCAATTTTGCCCTGGGTTCCAACAGTGTAAAGGGAAAGGCCCGGCCCAATATCTTGTATGGAGAGATACGAACATCCGAGGACGACCAGCCGAGGAACGGATAAAATTACCATCCGAGGAGAGGTGCAGCATGTTAGCAAGAGTGGGGACTGTGTCCGAGGATGAGGGTCACCTCGGCACTTTTGTCCGAGGTTCCTGGTTAACTTGTTGATCACTCAGGACAGTGCCCAGGACAATCTTATAACGGCACAAAGGGGAAAATATCCAACAAAAAGTAATGGTAGAAAATGGCAAATATCTGGTGGTGCTGTCACCTCCGCATTAACTGTCTCCCAGCTAACCTTCTGGCCGCATTAATGTGGAGGTGATACCTGAACAGTGAAGGAGCAGCTTTCCAGCTAAGGACGGAAGATTCAAGAGAAAGTGAGAAGAAAAGGCAGAAAGGCGATGATATATAAGGCGAGGAAAGACAGAAGGAAAGGAGAAAAAAAAAAGGAAGGAGAGAGAAAAACAGAAAGAGAAAAATCAGATCTTCAAGACACGTCCGAAGAAAATTTATTGCAAGAGGTCACGCTCGTATATTGGATCTCTCTTACACTAAAATCCAATATTTCGGCCCAAGATCAGACTAGCTTTCTTTCCTGCACTCTATAAATTCATTGTTTGGGCTACGTGGGCCTGGATCCATTCCCGCTCTGGATTCCAGTCAGTTCTGGTCCTTACAATAGTCTAATAATAAAAAGCAATAATTATGAAATGAGTATCATAGAATTTTAAATTCCACTACCTCTATATATATATATATATATATTTTTTTTTTTTTTTTTCCTCTCAATTAGTTTAGAAAGAAATATTTTTTTAGAGAGTTTTAATCTATAACATCCGTTTTTAATGATAATTCTTTATCACTAAACTAAGACACAAATCGATTTTTGATATAGACGAAGAATCCCAAATTTCTTATTAAACAATTAGGGACTTCACAAGTTGAATTAATTGGAACCTCAAATCTCTTACCAATTTAGAGAGAAATCTATTATAAACTATTATGATAAAATATTTATGGCCATGAATTTTAATTAGATGCCTTATTATTAAGTGATTTAAACAAGTTATATTAGTCAAAATGTAATTCTAAGCAACGTTCTTACATATTATATACATCAATAAATTTATTGCTATCATGAAAATTATATAGTATTATATATTATTATATTAAAAAAAATACTATTTACGGTGAATTCGTGTATCATTTTTGGCTATTGACTTCGTGTAACATGATGCAAGATAACTACAGTGAAATATCTTTAAAATCCGTACGGTATATTCCGTACTGTCTTTTTGAAAGAAGATGAAAGTATGGCCTTTTATTAGATTTTAAAAAAAGAAAAGAAAAAAAAAAGAAGAATTAATTCATCTCTGAGTTGTTGTACCAGTAATAAAAACTTAAATTTGACTTTGACCCTTCCATTCTATTTTAAACAAATTTTGTTGTACCAGTAATGAGAACACCCAACCCTAATGCCCAATGGTTTATTTTTGTTTCGATAGCATTAAAATGTAAAAAATGATATATTTTTCTACAATATATTTTCTAATTTTATAAAAATATGATTCAATTCTCATTACTATTCATACAGATATACGAGATTCAAATCATAAAATATACCCATTTTTTATAAAATGATCACCTATATTTTGATAATTCAAAAAATGATCATTAAATTTTAGTTTAACAAACAAGGAAAAAATATTTAAAATATAATATAATGATAATATAGAAAAATTCATTTTTTTTATAAAAAATATGTGACAAAATAAGAAAGGGCCAAGTAATAAAATAAAATCTCTTAGTTTAAGTGGATAAAATTTTTCTTGTGTGTTTGGATGTCATGATTTGGGCATTTGGATTTAAATTTGGATTTGGATTTGGGTGATTAAATCCAAATAACTTGTTTGGAAATTTTAAAAAATGTCAAAGATTTGGATTTGACAAACCTACCAAGAATTTGAAATTTATTAAGTTCAAATCCAAATTCAAGTTTCTAAACCCAACCCAAATTCATTTGAAATGACATGTAATGTACTGAGGAAGTTTCTTACAAGCGGATTTGGGGAAAAAAAAAAATCTTATTTCTCTTTAATATAGCGAAATCAATAAAATTAGAAATACAAGTGAACTCACAAAAATGAATTTCACTTAACCCAACTAGTAAAGTTTATTAATTTGACTCAGATTTGTTATACTTAAAAAAATAAATTGAAACTTTTTAGTATTTTGATATGCTAATAAAAAATAATCATCATAACATAGATATAAAAAATTTCAAACCTCATCAAACTCATTAAAAAAAAAGTTAACTAGCAAAAAATAATTAATTTTTGACATGATAATAAAAAAGAAAAATTCTAAATTTTTTTTTTTCGTGAAATAAAAATACAATAAACACAAACTATTTTATAAATTTCTAATGGAATGAATGGTTATTGGCAAGTAAAAAATAGTGTTAAAGATTTAAAAAAAAAAAATAGTGTTAGTAGTGTGCTGGATGAGAACTAGTAAAGATTTACTACATCAACAAAATATTACAAAATAGTATGTGATTATAGAAAAATTATTGGTTGCTCCCGAAACACGGAAAAATTGTGCTCCCTCCTCATTCATGATGGACCTCACCATATATTTAATGAATAGATTCCACCATAAATATAAAAAAAAAAAAAGAATATCTTTCTCCGTACTCTAAAAATACCGAAGAATTTCTTGTGAGCGTTACTTAAAAAAAAAAAAAAAACTACTAATCACAACATAAATAAATGTTATAAATTTCAAATCCTTTTTTTTTTTTCCTTCCCCCTGAACTAGGAAGTAAAAAACAAAAAACAAAACGGTGCCAAACATCAGTCTCACCTGCAGCTCCGTGATAGTCTCCTGAAATTTATATCCATTCCATGTAACTTCAAATTTCAAACACCTACTATATTCTTTCTCAAAAACCCATAAACATAAAAAAAAAAAAAAAAAAGCATATCTAACAAAAATAAAAAAGAAAAGATAATAAAAAGAAGTTATTATTCTCTCTCATACTAATTGTACCTGCCAAGTACGCCTACCTGTACCTCCCAACCATTCTCTCATCATCACCTTTCTATGTCTTTACCCTCTTCCTCTTTTTTTTATTCCTTCTCTTGCCCTTTATATACCTCTTATTATCTCACCTTCCACACCCACCACACCCACAACTCCTCTCTCTCTCTCTCTCTCTCTCTCTCTTAAACTCTATTTCTCTCTCTAAAAGGCAGAAGAAAACTCTTCAATATTGAACACTCTCTCTCATCTCATTCTAACAAAACTTTCACTCCACAATGAAAAAATTGATCAGCAAACTCTCCCGTGTCGCCGACTCATCCCAGTACTCCCTCCTCCGCTCCGCCGACACGCGCCGTGTCGCCACCGCTCACGCACCCCACCAACACCCATCTTCACGCAGAGCCAGCTCGTTCCGAGCCAAGCTGAGCCGCCGCCGCTCCTCCTCCTCCTCCGCCTGCGTGGTCCCGGAAGGACACGTCCCGGTCTACGTGGGAGACGAGATGGAGCGTTTCGTAATCTCGGCCGAGCTCCTCAACCACCCGGTGTTCGTCAATCTGCTCAACAAATCGGCTCAGGAATACGGATACGACCAGAAGGGCGCCCTCCGTATCCCGTGTCACGTACTCGTATTCGAACGTGTCCTCGAGGCTCTTCGTCTCGGACACGACCACTCTCGTGACCTCCTTGACCTCCTCAACTCCTTGTCTTCCTCCGAGGATTTCTACTAAATGGGTCTCCTAAATATTTTTTTTTTTTTACTAGGATTGAGAGAACAGACAGACAGACAGACAGGGCTAATATGGTAATTTAGGAAGATCGTTTCTTGGTTTTTTTTCTTTTGTAAATATTTTTTGCGATCTTCAAATATTCAGAGTTTGCAGCAGGTGAATGAAATGAAAGGTTGTATTATTGTTAGAGAAAAAAAGGAAGGGGAAATATGTTGCAAAAAAAAAAAAAAAAATTTGCGAAAGGGTTTTGTTTCCTTGTTTGTTAGATTGTAAAGAGAAATATATTTATATATATATTTGTACTTGTAGTACTAGTATTACTACTACTACTTGTGCTTTCTGTTACTGAGAAATATATATATTTTTTATTTTCACCTGTTATTAATTTGTTTGTTTCCTGAGAAAATTTGAGCTGAAGATCTTGCATTTTTAGGCAAGTGAAAGCGAAAAAAAGGGAGACTGATTTGTTGGGTTTTCCTTTGTTTTGGAACTTGACTTAAAACTGAAACAGAATTTGTAAGATTCCATTTTGTTTTTCCTGGATATTCTTGTTAGATTTTCTCGGAATCCAAACAGAGTTATCTGACGCTTTCTCGGCAGCTAAAGTTTGCTTCTTTTTTTTTTCCTTGAATAAAAAAGGAGTCTACAGCGTAAGCTCGATGTGACATGATAGTAATTGAAAATACCACATGTACTATACAGAACTCAAACCGTTCTTCTCTGATTGTCGGCTCTCTGAATACTTGAAGTTATCGCTCAAACCGTTACTCTCTGAATATTGGGCCAAAAGACTCTACCATCGCCAGACTCCGAGTTGTCTCGTCAGCTAAAGTTACAATTTCAGTTGTGGGTTTTTTTTTTTGGATATGAATCAAATTACTGAGAAACTGAAATTGGTTTGTTAGTTGTAACGGCCGGAGTAGAGAGTAACGGATCTGAGGAAAGTAAAACGGGGGGAGGGGACAAAGATGGGGTCCTCGGCGGTTTGTGTTTTTTCGGACAGGTCAGGTCTATGTAATTTCCGTGAATTCCGGTGGCTTTAATTCATCACGATGACTGTGAGAGAGTCAGAGAGAGTACTGAGTAAAACTGAAAAGTGTTGGATTTTTTTATTGTATTTGAGGGGTGGTTTCGTCAGTTTAGGAAGTTTGATAGTATTGATGTCTTCTTGGGAAGATAGATAATGACGAGATTTATGCATATGCTGTTAGACGGTGGTGCTACCACCTACTCCTAGCAAAGCATCCTAAGACCATATTTATATTTTTTTAATAATGTTTTTTTTTTTTAATTTTTTTAAATTTTATTTTATAGAGAATTGGTATAAATTTGTGCCAAAATTTGTCTTTTACAATATAAAAATTTTTAAATTTTTATTATTTATTTTACACCGCCCCTTTTAAAAATATCAATATTAAATTATCCATTCTAATTTATTTAAATAACTATTTTATTATTATTATTATTATTATTTTTATAGAGAGAATTTGATAACAAATGAGAGTAGAAAAATGTGAACTTTGGATAACTTTTAGTTTAATAGGCTAAAATGTGATCATTATTATATACGTATTGATGTATCTAAGTGTTAAAATAATAATAATAATAATAATAATAATAATAATGTTAGTAAGCTCAGTACTACTTAGCCTCCGTTTGAATAACAATAAAAAATAAAAATTATTTTACTATTTAGTTTATTTTTGTTACTATTTAGTTTATTTTTGTTACTATTTATGGGACCCATTACACTTTTTGATACTATTTATGGGTCAAACTGTACTATTTCAGCTAACTTTATCTTTATCTACAATACTTTTAACAATAAATTTTCAGTTTCAGCAAAATAAACGGTATCCAAACAGACCCTTACTAAAATATTATTTTCTAAGAATTCTAGAGCTCAACTAATTGACACATCCTTTTATTTTTTTTTTTTCAGGGTTCAAATCACCCATCTTCCATTACAATTATCGAGTTATAAAAAAAAAAAAAAATTATTTGATTAATTTTACTTTGTGTTACTTGCATGTCGTTTTATTGCATTATTTATTATTATTCTATTTTATTGGTGAAATTACGATTTACCCTTTCTTGATTTAGTTATATCAGAGTTTAGTTTAGTATGTAAAGTTTTAATAATTGCATTTGATCTTCTTAAGGTTCTAGATTAAGATTAAAAGGGAATAGTTAATATTCCGTTTGAAGAATTATTAAGGATTGAAAGGATAGTGGGATTAAATTTTGTATGACCAAACTAAAAAGGGGATAAGTTGTCATCCAAAATTTATTTGTACCATTAAACTAAACTAAAAGGGGGGTAAAGTGGTGGGACTTTAAATTGTTTTAGAGGATAAGTTTGTAGGCTAGATTCCTTCCATAAATAAATAAAGAAAAAAATTGTTTGTAGACTATATTGTTACATGATCCAAACACATGGTATAAAAAATTGTAACTGTTCCTATTTTTTATTCATTGTGATTAGGGATTGAATCTGGACTCATTTACATTAATTAGTGATGCCAAGGAAACTTAATTTTGCAAGGTACTAAATACTTATGCATTTGAAAAATCATCGAGTAGAACAAAATTTGTAACTTTGTGACTTTTTTTTTCTTCTTTCTTTTTGAGAGAAGGCAGAGTGTGACTTAGGAGTTTGGACTAGCTCAACCGGCATGGATCACACAACTTATGGGTTGTATTGTTGTACTTGATTTAATTTAGTGCCGTATACCATTATGTGCTGGTGGTACCCACAGGCGATATATCCGTGAGGTGTGGTCAGCTGTGATAACACACGTGAGCCACCCTTTTTGATTCTAAAAAAAAACTTACCTTTGTAAATTCCATTAGCCTGACTTAGCAATTTGTACTTAGGAAAGACCCGATAGGCTACATCCGAATGAATTGTCCAATTCTTTGTGATTTTCTTATAATTCAATGATGATTATATTGATACGCATGAGTAATTCTTAGATACTCTCGAAATATGGAGAATTGTACTCCCTCTTGGTGGGTCTACTCATTAAATTCATGATAGAATCCATCATAAATATGAAAAGGAGCATCATTTTTCTATACTTTAAGAATACCTAAAAATTTTCTCACAGTTAGACACTCACAACCCTTGTCTCTCTCTCTCTCTCTCTCTCTCTCATACTTCAATTTTTACCATATATCTACATAAATCAGTGGACTGATGTAACGTTTTTCTAGCTAGCCAATATATACAGAGTAAAGTTTGGAATTATTGGTGATGATATTGAACTTTGTAACAACCATTAAAGATAAATCTAGTACGGTAGTAGTAGTACCATAACATCAATGTTGTTTTGCTCAAATTTAATCTATCTGCTACTGTTTCAGGTTCAAGACACCTCATCCAAACAGCAAAATATGCATTATCTGGTAAAATATTGTGCATAAAAATGATAAAAATACTACAGTTACTCAGCCCAAAGCAATGATGAAAAAGAAACTGTCAAAATTTGGGTTTTCAAAGCTACACTTGATTAGATTAAAGCTTAGTTTAGCATACATGCGCAATTGATCAGGGGTCATTTCCCACCTAAAACAATGTCTAGCTAGCATGATTAGTGCCTCAAACATCACACCTAATATGATTAGGTGTGCTCTAGGTGTGAACCCATGCTTATTTTTACTAATTAAATTTCAAATTTTGAGCAGGGTTGTGTATCATTAAATTCATGACAAAGTATATTTTACGTACAAAATTTTGTATCATTTTGTGGATCTTTGATTCTACTTTATCAGTTAGTAGATGGAATGTATATTTGTCAAGATCAGCAACGAGAACTTAATCATTATAGTGAAAAATTACCAACTTTAGTGATACTATTATTACGCTCAAACTTGTCAAATTAAGAATAAAATCTTGTACCATTATAAAACTTGTCAAAGATGTTTTGGTAGGCCTGCTAAACTTGTCAAAGATGTCTTGGTAGGTGCTTGATATATAATTTCTTTGTAATAAAATGTGCTATTATTATTAATAGTATTAGATTTAATTGAGTGGAGTTACATCATATCAATTTAACAATTTATATATGTCAAAAGGATAAGCTTTGTGAAATAAATTAAAGGGGAAAAAAAATATAAAAAAGCAGAAAAGAAAACTAAGTTTAATTGAGTCCAATCATCAATATTTTTCACATTTCAAGCACAATACCCCGACAAATAATAGGAGAGGGGCTGCTAAAAGACATAATAGAAGTGGGAAAATGTCATGAATGTATAAATTAATCCCAGCTGCCTAAAACTCCAAATTAATTCAAAATGAATATAACAATTTCCTTTGCTTAATTACATGTTAACAAAATTAGGAGCTAAAACAAACACAATGATGTAGTTTTAGGCATGCATAGTAGAGAAATGGACCTATTCAAATGAGTACATAATGATGTAGTTTTAGGCATGAATTGCTTCAATCTACATTGACTATTCAATGTTCTAAGGACAGCAAAACATGACAAATGTTGAGGTTACTTTGGGGGAACACAGAAAGGGAAGGAGATTGATACTCAATTTTTCTATAATGACATTTGAGAGTAAGAGAAGGGGTCTCGAGCAAGAAATGATGAACAATAAGTGGTGGGGGAATCGTCGTTTTCTTTGGCTTGCATGTTGGTTCATGACCCCACAAACCAAGGCAAAAAAAATTTGGCTGAGCTCGAGCACAGTTTTATATATGAATAGTTAACCAAAGTTTTTAATTTAATCAAGGAGTCAATCAATTATGATGTGGACCCTCGTATTTGATACGGCAATATGAAAGAAAACAAGCAAAATCGACAATCTTCTTTGCCTCACAAGATAAGGCACCCAAAAAATATAGTGCCAAACCAAAGTGAAGAAGATATATCATACATTTTGGAGAGCAACATATAAAGTGGCGTCATTTGCACGTATTTTTGACGTTTTAGGCACTAGAAAATCAAGTTTGATCACAAATTAGTCCTTTATAATCATATTTACGCGTTCATTTTACTCGATCAATCATGAAACTTCATGCATAATGTCCTTATAGGTTGACTCTAATTGTTCGAATTTCCAATGGACACAAGTTTTACTTTGTTAAATATAAATTTTGAGTGCTAACGACATGGTTTAAAATTTGGGCAACAAAAAGTTGGTAAGGTGAATAATGGGTTGTTCTATTCGAATGCTTACCACATTGTACATTTACCCCAAGAGTGATAATAATCCAATTTTGTCCTTGTGGGTGTGTGTATTTCTGTATTGATTTGTTTGTGCGAATGTATGTTTGTGTGGGTGTGTTTGTGTGTATTTGAGGAAAAAGAAGATGATGAAAGAAGAAGTTTGAGATTGAGTTCATTTTGCATACAGAGAAGAGAGAAAAAAAAAAGGTGCAAAATTGAGAAATTAATAAAATAATAGTACACATAGCTACAGTAACCGTATATATATGCACGGTTACTGTAGTAAATGTGTAAATATACATAGTTTTAGAAGGACTGATGTGAGAAGTTTTGTGACTTAAATGTGTAAAATTTATCCATTTTTCTATTATACAAGAATTGGTGTGGATGCTCTTACTTTGTTAAATATAAATTTTGAATGCTAACAACATGGTTTAAAATTTGGGCAAGAAAAAGTTGGTAAGGTGAATAAAGGGTTGTTTTCTTCGAATGCTTACCACATTGTACATTCACCCCAAGAGTGATATTGATCCAATTTTTCTAAATGATTGATTGTCTTATCGTAAATGTGTGTGTATATATAGAAATGTACGTATTTATTGGTTGTCTTTATATAGTAATAGAAATATAGAGAATAGCCTAATAGGACGGTTAATACAACAGTACTAGTACATAGATACACCATTAAAAAAAAATAATAATAAAGTTGTACACAGATACTATAATTGTACAGTGATAGTATATAGGAATGGTAAAATGTACTCACAAGGTGTACGGAGATTTGTAGTAGCTATAGAAGTTGTATCTTTGTGTGCAATTTGACTAGTTACTGCATATTTTGGACAGTTTCTACACGCAAATTGGACTTTTCCATAATGATTTATGATGTGCTATCCTACCCAACTTTGTAATTCACATGCTGGTCAGGTCATTTCACAAATTTTTTTTCGAAAACATGAAAAACAAAGTTCAATTGGGTAGAGAATATCTGCTAGCCTCTAGGTAGTATCAGTTAAAAGAGGAAGTTAGAAGAGAACAAAAATTAGAATAAATTTTATATGTGGTCGAAGAACCTTATGGTACTATTTTGTTGCACATATCAAACCCACTTTGGAGTTGGTAATATTATGAACTCAATGATCATATGCTAAACCAAAAAGAAACCAAATATATTCTCTTATTCTACCAGCCGTATAGGAATATATATATATATATAGAAGCTGTGTACAGCCAAACTAAGATAAAACCCAAAAGAAAAATGGAACTCTATAATTGGCCAATGCCAACTATGTTTTAGAAGTACCTCCAAACATAAAATATTAGAACTATAGGCCAAAATAGATAAACAAATATATGAAACCTACCGTACGATACCACGTTGAATTGTGTGATTTTATAGTCATGCAGAGACAGTTAATGATTCCCAGAATATTGTTAAAACTATGTACCAAGAGTCCAAGTATGAGCTAGCTTAATCAATCAATGAATTAATAAATTCAAATATTATAGCAAACTGTATAGCACAAAAGAGTATAATGTATATAACTCCGAGAATAATGTTTGGACCAACTATAACGAGTCGACGTGTGCTAATGCTAAGACATTATAGCTAGCATGGAAATGCATGAGCTAGCTAACTCTGTGTACTAGGCACATGGCAACTCAGCCATCACGTTCTTCTTGGTTTTGATCCAGCTTTATAGAATATATTTTGCATAATATTTGTCAGAATTAATTATGAGGAAGCCTAGGTATTTATGCCTTACAACAATGGAGTCTGGATGGGACTTTGGAGACTACGTAAAATTGAAAAATATTGTGATAGAAGATCCGAGAAAAAGGCAAAGTCGTACACCAAAGAAAGATGTCAATTTTTATGAATTATGATTGTACAAAGAGTCACATGCTTGACATTCGATTAGGATTTTTTTTCCCATAATTAGGAGATCTTCTCTGCAACCTACATTATTGCTCATGTTTTCTCCTTGTTAACAAAATTTCGTTGCTATTCATTTATATAGTGGCCGGATTTCAGTTAACTCAATTGATAAATTTTTTAAAGGTTAAATAAGAGATATAAGGTTTAATCCTTATTTACATAAAAAATCGATTGGTGTCTGAGTCTGACAATAAAAAACTATCATCAAGAGCTAATACAATAGATTGAAACTCTCTAAAAAATTATTTATTAGCCTACTCATTTTTCAAACACATGCTATGGGGAATCAATTTGGTTTGAAAAGATTTGCACGCACATGGGTTTGGTTTCCTACTAAAAATGGGAATAAGTTATCCAATCCTATAGGCCAAATCCGAACTTAATATGTATGATACATTAAAAATGAATGTGTTGCGTACTAATATACATTGCATAATATAAAATGATCAATTCACACACAAGAATAATATCTATAATGATATAATATGCAAAGTACTTATATATTCGTTTGGTTTGACATTTTTTAAGCTTATTTAGCTTATTTTTATGTATAACTTTTTAAATTATCATATAAAAAAAATACACTTTTAGTAAAAAGCCAACCAAAATATCCTTGTACCAAACCGAGCTTAACCAATCTATAAAAACCTTACACCTCTTTGATATTATTACTTATGTTATTTCTTTTCCTCTATCTCCCTACTCTTTGATATTATTATTTAAGTTATTTCTTTGTATATGCTTTTCTTTCTAAAAAAACAAAAACTGTAAAAGTTAAAATTTTCAATTGAATCAACCCGAAGATATTTGGTTTAGGTTGGTTGGGTTTAGAATTTATAGTCAATTCAATTATTCAATTTTGTATTGAATTTTGAGGGAATGAATTTCGTGAATTCAATGCTTTTAATTATGTTGAAAGCAATCAAAACCAAGTTGCATATGATATCCTTACGTACTACTAGGGACTAGATGATACGTGATGTCAGTCAGGGCATCTCTATAGTCTATAGATCTCTTTTTATGCTTGCAGACTCAAAATTCCATCAAGCTGAAAAATTACAAAAAATATTTGTCCATTTATGTGATATGTACATTATTGGGCATCTAAAGTCCAGTTCATGAATTCATAGTTCACATGCAGGAGGATTCTCTCAAATCTATGCTTGTGTATTCAGATCTACACCATCCAATTCTCTTTGAATGACTGAGATTGAAACTTAAAAAGTATACTTTCAATTTCACCCATTGAATTTTAATTTTTACCATTTTACCTTTATTTTTTTTTTTTTAAACTTCTTTCTCGCACATTAGGTGGTAATTGCATGGTGCAATAGCCTCAAGTATTGCACCAAATCTAACTCCCCATGCTTGCCTCGATCCTCTATTTGCTTCAGAGATATTGTACAATGCACATTATGGGCACTTAGACCTCAACTATACTTCTCTCCAATCCTCATTTAACATTATTTAATTTTGGGTGAAAGGCAAATATTGATTGTGTTTGGTGTATCAAGAAAAGAGTTAAAAAGAGAATTTTAAGTATTAAAAAACAAGTTTCTACTTAAAAATATAAACAGTATTTCCTTTGTGACATATAGATGATGAACATGTTAGTGTTAGAAATATTAGGATTAATTTGGTTACGATATGGGATTAAAATGATATACACATTACATAGTGATTTTTATCTTGTAATGAACAGGATCATGTTTGTTTTTTAGTGAATTGTCAATAGAAACATGCACATATATTCAACACTTCATACAGTATATAGGCATCATTCAACTCAAGGACTAGCTAGTGAAGCAATGAGCCACACTCAATTATTTGATCTCAATTCTCAAAACAATCATTTAATGAGTACATACTATAGTGTTGGAAGCAAGGGAATTGTTAAATAATAGATGAAACAAAAAGTCTATATATTGGCGGAGCCTACACTCAATAAGCCGCATGAAGTTATTATGGTGTGTTTTATGTACGCCCATTCTTGATTTGATTGGCCCATCTGCTAGAAGATTTACGACCTCAAAATCCCATGTTTTATTCACTACTAGGTATAACTCTAGATTGTGGGTTCCAATTAGATCAACTAGTAAAGTCTTTGATAGTTGTATAAGAGATATAGGTTCAATCTCCGCTTACATCAAAAACTAATTTGTGTTTTAGTCTAATGATAAAAAACTATCATCAGAAGCGGACGTCATAAGTTAAAACTCACTCAAAAAAAAGATATAACTTTCAGATTTAGTATTTATGGTAGTTGTAACTAGGCTAAAATATTTATTGTCTATTTCAAGTAGGGGTTGATTTTAGATACCACTTACTTTGAAAATGGTGGAGTATATATTTTTAAAAGCTAGATTTATATCATACACTGCATGCATTTATTTTATTTAGTTTTTTTATAATTTGATAGTTACAATATCGATCAATGGGAGAGGGGGCATTTGAATTTTAGATATTTCTGTTGAAAATAACAAAATGTGTCATTTAAGTTACAAAACTTTTGGCCACATATACATTAGTTAGAGGGGGAAAAAAATATAATTAATACCACAAGCCACAATTTTTGTGAAATAAAATGAAAAATAATTTTTTTAAGAACTTATGTGGAAAATATAATAAACTATATTTAGAAAATAGTAGTAATTTTAAATGTAATTGGGTTTTGAAAACACATTTCGACCTAAAATCAATTTATAAAAGTGAAATTGTGATTTAAAAAGATATTTATATATGCTAAAAAAAAGTAACTGTATATCCAAAACATAAATTTAAAAATTCCTTTCATATCTCACAATCAGTGGCCTTCCGGGAAAGAAAAAAAAAGAAAAAAAAGAAAAAAAAAAAACCCTTATGTTTGGATGAAGAGAGTTGGGGACGGAGGAGAAAAGAGAAAAATAGAAGATTACTAGAATATACTAAACTTATTTTTCTCTACTCTCCTCTCTCCTCCCTTTATTTCCGTTTGTTCCAAAGATACTATGCAATATTTTTAGTGACAGTTCTTGATAGCAAGCTCAACTATCCTATTGCTCATTTCACCAAGAGGATAATTTCAATATTGTAATTGAATTATGCAGCTACTTAGTTCGGGCATCATCATCAATCTTGACTTTAATGAATATGCATGTGAGTATGTTAAATGAATAAATTTGTATATATACATTTTCTCTCCTCAAATGAGACTTAAAAAAAAAGAAAAAGAGAGACTTAAAAAGTAGCATGCTCTCACATACTTGAAGAGAGGAAAAAGGCCAAGCCAAAACAGAACAAAATCCTTTTTGTCCTTGTTTTCCTTTTCCAAATGCCAACAATGTATTTGTTAATGGTGTCTCCTAAGCTTCATCTACACATGTATTCCGTTTATTTCTTGGATGTGAGAGGGCAACAACCGATTTTAAGTCAAAACTAGAGCACCATGAATTAATTCAAATAGGCATCAAAAATCAAATTGTGATTAAAATACAAATATTCAAATCCATATTTCGGGGCTACAAAGTTCAAATTTCATACATCCCATAAGTAAGCAATTATTGATTAATCACTTTGCAAAGAAGTTTATACAATAATAACAATAGAGCGTTAATCACAAAATTTTGGAATCAGCTAAATTTGTAAAAAACTACTTATGATCAATTATATGTATTCTTTTTCAGCATCCAATTTTAAAAAAAAAAATTACACTTACTTTAAATATAACTTGTGAGTAAAACAAGGATAGCAAATAATAAGTGAGATCTTGGACAAAAAAAACTTGGAGGTTTTGTCACTCTCAACATCTTCTATGTTGGTTTAAGAGCCCACTAGAAAATGGCTGAGCTGTGAGCACAACTTTTTCATACATAACAAAGCAAACATCATTTTCAAATAATGTAATTTATTAGGGAGTCAATTAAGTGAAATGTGGAGTCATTTAAGTGATATGTTATGTGTAGCTAATAAAAAAGAAGCATGCCTTCACGGCCACAGGATTAGGTTCCCAAAATTAATTCAAAACCAAAGAGAATTAAGCAAAGGCCTAGCTCACTGTTTGATTGTGGAGCCAAATTGATGTATATATATATATATATATATATATATATATATATATATCTTTCATCAATTAAAAACCATGTTGCTTCTCCCAAGTTAAGATTAGATAGTGATACCCTTACTTTCTTTGTTTGCTTTTCAATTATATAAATTAATAAGTCAAGACTAGGTTGAAAAAGCCAATCAGATCAATTCAAAATTACGTGACAAACTTTACTTGACTAAAGGTAGTTTATCTGCCCCAGTTGAATCTAATTTCTTTAATAGCTATTTGTTCATCGAAAATAGTACTATGTACTATGTTTAGTAGGTACCTTGTTTTTTCTTCTAGTGCACTATGAACTAGGTTCAAGGTTATAGATATATATGTAGCGTCGTTTAATATATATATACATAATACAAACAAAAACAGAACAAATATAATAAATAAATACATAGAGATCAAGGAAAAGTCTCCATACGTCTTAGAACATATTGTTTTATCTATTTTAATATATGTGGTATGCTCACCTTTTACGCATTCAAATTGAAATTTTATGGGGGTGGTTATATGAGATTAGTTAGAAAAGATGGAATTCATACTCTCTATGTATATGAGTGACTTTCATGAATATATCTGCAGGTAGAGGTTATTCATATTTATAATGATAAGGAAAAAGGATATCAATTATCAAAGAGGACTTCTCTTACGTAAGGGAAGGTTAGGAAGAATGATTCGTGTGTGTATATATATAGTTTGAATTATAACAATACAAGTCATGCAGTATGCATGAGTTTCATTAGTTTCTCCACTCTTTTTTTTTTTTTTTTTTTTTTTTTCTCTGAATATGTTTCTTAAGTTTGGTTGGAAATTGTGTTTAGTGCAGATCCATTCCTATTCTTTCTTCAAATTTAATTAATTACAAAAAAAGGTAATTGATGATGTTTTTAATCCTACCTAAGTTAATTATACTACCACATGTTAAGAGCCCGTTTGATACGTGTATTTAAATAACAGTTTTCAGTTTTTTTGAAAATTTGCGCGGATGAAAAAGTGTGTAGAAATACGTATAATATTGTTTAAAAACTAAAAATATGTGTTTAAACACATGTACCAAATAGATCCTAATTCTCTTTAAAGATGGAACATTCTCTATATGTTATTAGTTATTATTCTTTTTTTTTTGTTAATTATAAATTATTAACTTGGATATGAAATCAAAATTTAAATGTACTATTTTATCTTTAAGAAACACAAAATTAAAAGAAGAAATTAAGTTGGCCTAACTTGATCTTCCCCCTGGAACATATATATATATATATATATATATATATATATTTTCATTGCTAGTAATGTAAAACCAAATTAAAATTGTTCTTTGTAAAAGCCTTATGGCTTAATCATAGTATTTATTATCTTCTTCAATGAAAGAAATTTAAATTCCTAAGGATTTATATTTTAAAGGGGAGTAAAAATACTTCTATTGTCCGTAAATCAAAACAAAAAATTAATTCAGTTTATGTATGTAATTTAGTTTTGATTTAAAAATCAAAAACATATATATGTATATGTATTGTTGCCATTTATTAAAAAAAAAAAAAAAACCTTAATACTCTCTAGCTATATTTATATTTTTAGTAATTCAGACGTGGTCTTCACTCTTTATGATTGGGTCATGGGATTGTGGGCCAATCTGTCTATATTTTCTTCTTCCTCCATGAAATTAAAGAATATATATGCATAAAAGTTGAGTCAAATGTCTTGAAATTTGCGAGTCAAGCAGTAGCTCTTGAACAGCAATTTCAAGAATTTCGTTTGACCGTATCATCTACTCCCACTGTAACTAAAGTAATGATAATATTTCTGAATTAAACGTACAAAATATTAAATTACGAGTGATTTATTTTAGAAAAATTTTTATATAATTTTTATACGAAATAAAAAAAAATTTCAAAATATTAATTATTTTTTTATAAATTATTTTTTAAAAATAAATTGTTAATCATTATTATAAGACATTCTTTAATATTTCTCTTAAATTATTAATCAAAACTAGCAGTTTGTTTTACCACTTTAATGATGGATTGACTGCACTACTCGTGCCAGCACAGTAGCATTGACAACGCATGGCCATGAATGATTTGTGCACTTGGCACATGGCACCTTTGCCCTCCTACCCGTTATTAATGGTCACGTTCTTCATCATCATTGTCATCTTACAATTCTTATCACCTTAATTTTTTGTATTTATTTATTTCTTGACAAGTTTAAAGATACAATAGTATTCATAAGACGAAAATCACATTTTCTTTTTTATGTTTTCAGGTAATTTTCACTTTAATCCTTAAATTTTATTTTTATCGTTTTTAGTTCCTATCCTGAAAAATGCTCTTTGTTGTAGTCCTTGTCATTACATTAGAAACGGAAAAAGCACACGAGACAAATGGTAGAATTAAAAAAAATATTATAATACCCTCTACATGTCATGGGATGCTCCACATGGCTTTCTCACCCTTGGTCACGTGGCCCTAATGTGTCATCTAATGTGTTTGCATCCATGGACTCCAACAACTCAACACTTCTATGTTCCTCATTTTCTGAACATTATATTAAACCAAAATAGATTTAGATCCAATTAAATATTTGCTTTACTCTTTCTATGGATAATTGTCTTTTGTTCAGCTTATTTTTTAAGAACCAATGCAAATGAACAATAAGCTAAACAAATTAGATGATATGTAGGAAAATTATCAATCCAAAAATTGAATCCAAAACAAGCAACACTGGAAAGGAAGCCCTAGAATCTCAAAGGAAACACTTTTATTTCATTCCAAAACAACTAAATAAAGTACGATAAAGAACAAATTGCACAATTTTTGTGACTTCAGCCACCGAATGAAAAAACTTTCTTTTGTCAAGATTGATTCAAAGCTATTAAAATAGTCAATTTTAGTGTAAAAAACAAAGATCAATTTGGCATCTGAAACTTTTTGCTCTTTACATAGGATAGGTTTAGTATGAAGCAGAAAGTTTTTCAAAAACCTAAATCACGCTTTCTTTATAAACAACAAGATCAATTAGATTCACTCACACATACAACCCCCCCCCCCCCCCCCCCCAAAAAAAAACTTTATACACAATAATTCGAAAATGAAAAAGAAAGCTGTGGATTTAGAACCTGAAAAAGAATGGTGGAGTGATTCAAAGAAGGAAGAATTGAATAAGAGGGAATCGTCCTCTGAGGAGACATCAATGAGACTGAGGCGTCTGCCTTGAAGATCGTTGTTTCTCTTGATGAAATCTATGTGGAGCATCCCATGACATGTGGAGGGTATTATAATATTTTTTTAATTCTGCCATTTGCCACGCATGCTTTTTCCGTCTCTGATATAACGGTAAAGACCACAACGGGAATTGTTTTTTAAGATAGGAACGAAAAGCAGGAAAAATAAAATCTAAGGACCAAAGTGAGAATCACCCAAAAATATATGGACGAAAATGTAATTTTCTCCTATTCATAATCATTAATGCATATAATAAAATTGGTATTGATTTTGATGAACTTAAGATGAATACAATGTTATTTTAATTTCAATCATTTACTTGATAACTTAACAAGTTACAAGAAATATTGTAAAAAACGCAATTCGTTAACATTATTTTTAATTTATGGCCAAGGTATCTCTGTAGTGAATTAAGTTTCGAAAAATGTTATAAAAAACGTCAATTCGCTAACATTACTTTTAGTTTCTAGCCAAAGTATCTCTGCATTGGAATTCAGAATGATTCCAGATCCTTTCAAGGAAGAAAATGATTGAAGATCCAAGAAAGAAGGACTACCAAACATGTGAGTTTGAGATACGAGTCTCATGGCCAAAAGTTTATTCGGATTTCATTCCCACATTAAGGAGATCTTCATCAAACAAATACGATGACTATGTTTCTTTAATATATAACAATGTTTTGTTGTTATAGCTAGTCGTGTCTTTCTCTTTAGCATGGGACTTTGTTATTATTGCCTATTCGTCTTTTTTCCTCTAAAGCAATTGAGGATTTTCGTGGTGGAGAATGCTTGTGGATGAGCATCTAAATGTACGAGAAAAATGAATGAGTTCACATGCAGCTGTTTAATGCTCTTTCTCTTTCTCTGTCTGCATGCACATGCATGCAACTTTCAAATATTCCTCAAAAGAAAAAAGTCACATTTTCTTTGTTGATAATTACAGAAACACTTTTGTAATCAGAAAGTACAAAAATTTTAAGCAGTTTCGAAATTGAATGAAGTGCCAGTATTAATCTATATGACAAACAATTGGGATTTGGGATTTGTTTTGGAAAACTTATTGTTTTAATTTAGGAGACTGCATTCCACATTTAGGGTGTGTTTGGATTGAGCTTATTTTTGCTGAAATTGAAAACTGAAACTGAAAACACTGTAGCGAAATAATTTTTAAATGTGTAAATAATACTGTAGGACCCATTTTTAATAAAAAAGTGGTTGAAAAGTATAATTTGTGGGACCGTAAATAGTGCACAAATGCACTGTTCACAGTTGACAAAGTCAACTATTGCGGCTGAACAAAAAAAAATAAATAAATAAAGAAGAGAAAAACGCAGCTCCAAAACGTAGACACAGAAATAATTTGGATCCAAACGGTCACTTAATAAGTTTACGGACACAAAATTTTTCATAATTTTTTTTTTTTTTTTAATCACTGAGTTAATGTGTTGTGTGATTGAATCTAATAAAAATAATATTACACCAATAATTGTGTACAAAATTGTGAAACGTTTTGTGTGTGCCTAATACTACTACAATACTCAGATCATATTCCATGAGCATCTAGATACACCTAAAATTGAGCCGCCAAATAAGAAAAATAAGATTGCAGATTGGAGCATGTGATCTTAGAGAGGGCTTAAAAGGCAAATCAAAATGGGAAAGGATTTAAGAGACATCCTTGAGGTTGAGGGACAAGTAGAAAGCGAGTTGTTAACTTATTAATTGGGGTTACATAGCTTGGCGAAGTCATCAATATATGCTTCCAAGATTTATATTCGGTCAAGTGTGAGGGGAAAAAAACGTGCCCAAATAAGAAGAATATCCAATATACCTAATTGATTAAGTTTTTTAGTCTAATATAAAACGCTTTAAATTAAATTTCATTTTCATGCAGATTGGAAGGTTTACCAATTATTAATAGAGAAAAATTTTCCTCTCTCATTGGGTAGGGAAGAAGAAGAATAAAAAGGTTTTGTGGGAGAGAAATCTTATAGAATAACGAAAGATAGGTCTGATTTTCAGAAAACAAAGAAAAAAAGTAATTAAAATATAAGTGGACAACTACCAAGAATATTGTTACTGTAACTCAGTCACATTGCATGCTATCATTTATGAAAAGAATCAGGGTTTAAATCTCTCATCTTCGTTAGAAGAAGTGGATTGGAGGACAAAAGAGTTATTTTGTATCGGTATAGATGGACTCACTAAATAGTCCTCCATTGGGTTTAGAACATAGATGAAACCAATGAATCCATGCAATTTAGAGCATTTCAAGACTCACTAAATAGTCCTCTATTGGGTTTAGAACATAGATGAGACCAATGAACCCATGCAATTTAGAGCATGTCAATTGCCACATAGTTTGAACTTATGGTAATTGCTACAAACCATATGCGCGTAAACACAGCATTGCCAGTGGCATGGGCTGACCCGTTAATGCTCCGCCAGTCTAATCCAATGATAAAAGGCTCTTCACTCTTGAGACCCAAAATGAAAAAGGCCCAAAGATTCATGGCTGAGGGTGGTTGATAACACAAGACTCTTCACCCTGTAATATATAGAATCCCACTTTTTAGCTAACTACCAATATGGATGAAAAATCATTGTTTGTGCACTTTATGTTTTAAATTCTTTCTAATTGAACCTCTCTCTAAAAGTATGATGGCTGAAAAGCATATCAAAGTCTATCACTCAATCATCAATGAAGTTACCATTTTAAAGTTTTGAACAAACAATAGGTCGCAATGATTTCTACTTCTACATACGAATATTACTAACACAGAACGATTGCTAAATTCCATCCCAATTTGTAAAAGTTTTACTAGTAACAGGTTCGGCTAAAATGAGTTTGTCCACTTGTCCAACCTACATATTTTTCATGCTTCTTTAACTGCTTGAAGTCCAGGACAACTGCCTCCATGTATATACCATACCAGCTAGAGTTACACATTTCAGAGACAAAGCAAGAACCACGCCACTTCTTTCTTTTAGTTCAGACATAGAAAAATCACTTTAAAATGATTTTTTGACACTAACTATTTCTTGGGGGTGTTATAATCTGGGTTTCTTTACATTTATAAGATATGACCATTGACAGGCCCAAAGAAGGTGAATAAGTGACCCAAAATTTGTTTTTTCGTATTCCCTTAGCCAACTCAACTGTCTCTCCTCCTAAAGAATCTAAAGAAACATGAATATGTTTCACTCATTATATCGGAATAAATCTGTGCAGAACATCTCTCTCTCTCTCTCTCTCTCTCTCTCTCTCGGGAAGTGCATTTACCCTTTTTCATGCCTCTATCAGAGTATTGTTGAGGGCATGTTTTCCACAATTACGGGCCGAAAAAATCTAATACCACAATTTTTTTTACCACAATTTTATCACAATTATAATGGGTCCGTTTGGATTGAGCTTATTGTTGCTGAAAACTTAAAACTGAAAACTGAAAACTGAAAACACTGTAGCAAAATAATTTTTAAATGGGTAAATAGTATCGTGGGACCCATTTTTAATATTTTTTAATACGTGAACAGTGCATGAACAGTACTAAACAGTAAATGAACAGTACTAAACAGTGCGTGAACAGTGAACCCATGTGAGGTTACTGTTCACGCGCAAAAAAAAAAAAAAAAAAAAGAAGAAGAAAACGCAGACGTGAGGAAACGTGCAATCCAAA
Organism: Quercus wislizeni; assembly: GCA_023055345.1. NCBI lineage: Eukaryota > Viridiplantae > Streptophyta > Magnoliopsida > Fagales > Fagaceae > Quercus > Quercus wislizeni. The sequence continues at coordinate 16,678,948 of JALGQJ010000010.1, forward strand.
CGGTACCAATGGGACAAACTATGATTGATAGAGAAAAAAATATGGATTCATATGGAAGTAATATGCCACCATTTATAGTCTGTCATGTTAAAGTTATGACAAAAAGAATTTACAGTTGACCTTATTTTTGTATTACCATTTGTTATGCGGACAAGGCCCACATATAAAAAGAAGAACCTAACAAAAAAAGAATAATTAGGAGAAGTGGATTGGAGGGCAAAAGAGTTATTTCACATCGGTATGGACTCACTAAACAGTCCCCCATTGGGTTTGGAAGAGCAATGAGACTAATGAACCCATGTTATATGCAATGTGCAACACACGGTTACTCATTAGAAGGGCCGAATACATTTTTTTTTTTTTTTTTTTTTTATGGGAAGGGCCGAATACAGGTTGAATTGAAACATATCACCCAAACACACATAAATGAGGGTTAACCAGTTATAAAATATCTATTAAATCCAATACATTGGGAAGTGAGTTTTCCTTTCAGAGAAGCAATTTTTGTGGCCTTTGGCTAGCTAATTGCCTGTTGTCCGAGGAAAAAATAGTGACCTCACTCCTCAAAGTAAGCAAAACCTAATATCCAACAAATACAACAATTTTCTTCCTATTCAGATTATTGTATTTGCATTCAATTACCTCTTACACTATCATAATGAGTCTTACACTATGCTGCATCTTCCAACACATTCAGCAGGTGGTTCAATACACTTCCATGAGTTTCTAAGTGCACAAAACAAAAACAAAAACAAAAACAAAAGTGTTTCCTTTTTCCTTCATCCCATTAATCCCAATTATCCTTATTCCAAAGTTAAAATCATGATTTATCTAAGTTTTTGTGAGCTAGCCATACCATTCTCCCTTATTTTACTAAATATCTCACAAAGAGTATTTGGTGTAAGTTATCTTTCTTGTACTTTCATCCTCTTGTACACCATTATTATGATAGGAGACAAAACCCAGGTATAGTTGCTGCCATCTACACTTGCTAGTGTCAATCCTTGGGACTTTGACTTATGACACATACATGATTTTTTTTTTTGTCAAGAGAGAAGTATGAGTTGCTAAAACTGTATTATAAGATAAGTATCTAATACTTCTGTCTCTCTTACTTGATCATTTATTTGTATGAGGTTGATGCTATATATATTTATTTGGGCATAGACAAATATATTTTTTTAATATGGGAAAATATTGCTTAGCCAAACATATTTCTCACAATTAGAGCATTCACAGCAATGCTCTTAAAATAGTTTTTAGTTATTTTATAGCTCTAAACACACAAAAACACCTCACAGTAATATTGTTAAACTTAAAATATTTTACTAAGTTGCTATAGTGAGCTGTTAGTAGTAGCAGTTCACTGTTACTAAATTATTTTCTCTTTCTTCTCTTATTATTAAATTAGTTTCTTTCTCTTTCTTTCTTTCTCTCTCAAGTCCGTTCATGTATAGTGTTTTATATATTTATTTTATTTGTTTGTTTATATTATTTAAATGTGTTGTTTGTTAAAATAAAAACTTTGATTTTGTGTGTATTGTAAAGTGAGTTATTAAAATAGATAAAATAGGTTTTTGAGTTACTAAAAGCTATATTTTTTTAGAACCTTGCTATGAATGCTCTTATTTGTACATGCCTCATAGTCAAACTACCTACACATAATTACACTTCTTTTTTTACCATTAATTTGTTATCCCTATCACTCATTATATTATGAGGAGAAAACTCAACGGTAGTGACCAACTGAACTTATTGGCATGAGTACTAAACTCGACTACTGGCCCCAAAGAATCTGGGTCTAGCTGCTAACCTATCAAAAAGTGACTCATGTTATTATGGCCACAAAAAGACCTCAAACAAGTATCAAATGCGATTCGAGAAACAGTAATCTTTTTCTTTTGCCTCTTCCGGTGTCATACCCACATTGTACATGGGTCTAACGAATTTCGGGTCCTCTGAAGAGTCCCTGAAGCCCTCTCTTATTAGTGTTTTAGATTTTATCAAGTTAGATTTTACCAAGGTATGAAATTACATTTATTTAAAAAAAAAAAAAAAAAAATCTCTGACGTAGCAAAAACAATAATGTGATTTCATGGTGTACGGTGTACCAAGTGTGCATGAGTCTCTCTCTCTCTCTCTCTCAGCTAGGATCTGCAAGAAAGTAAGAATATGAGACCCTAAACGATATTTGTATATAGGGTTTAAAAAAAGAAAAAAGAAAAAAAGAATTGGGATGTGTATATACTGTATATACGTAATAGAAGTGTTGCACCCAAAAACCTAAAACCCTTTCAGAAGTAGAGGCGGTTATAGAATACAAGTCCGGATATAATTAAAGGAGAACTAGCTAGTACTAGTTGGAATAGGATTGTCCAATTCGAAATACCCCATGCAGTAGTAGTAGTATATATAAATAAGGACCCAATTAATAGGCAATATGTACCACAACACAAGCATATAATTTTAAAGGTTTTAAGGGAGAAGAAGTATATCGATGATCAGTATGCCTTCCATGTTTCCACCACCATGGCTAACGTTGATTTTAGATTCTAAATTCTATGAGGATTGTGACGAACACGAAGGTACACTCTGTAATTTCTTCTGTATAGACTGCAGCGATGTATTTTGTGAAAGTTGCAAACAAGAGCATGATGATGAAGGCCACAAAGTTCTCCAAGTAAGGGTTTTTTTTTTTTTTTTTTTTTTTTTTTTTTTTTTTTTTTTTTCTGGTTAATGGTGGTTACTTCTTTTACACATACATACATATATATATATACCCAATTTCTTGTTGTCATATATCTTACCACTATGTTTTTTATAGGTTTACAAAGCTTCACGTCACAATGCACTTCGAGTTATAAATATATTCGGATTGTTGGATATTTCCGATATACACAAATATAGTTTTAACGGCTTTAAAGTAGTTTTTCTTCACTCAAGAAACAAAGTGGATAAATGTCGGGCCAATGCTACTTACAAGTGTCAAATATGTGGATATGAACTATTGGATTTATCCAAATTTTTTTCAAGAGGGTCATTCAAGTTTTGCTCACTCGCATGCAAGGTGAGATATATATATATATATATATATAAATTTATAATTACCTTTCAATATTCTGTTTTGTAATTTGATATACATGTTCAAAAAGATTTCTCACTAGTACATATAATTTGATTATAGGTGAAAGATACAATGATATCAGAAGGAGATCTTTCCAATGAGATGCCATCTTTGGCAACTAATAGGAGTGATGAACCTTGTCAATGTAATCCCAAAAGACGTAGAAAAGGGATACCTATTAGGTCTCCTTTCTTTTAGATTTTCTGGATGTCATATTCTATTATTGTGTAATATTACCAATAAGAGTGTAAAGATTGAAGCAAGTTTTTCATCCTTCTAGCAAAGTAGAAAGCATATATTTTTCTTATGTAATGGTTATTCTTATTATGTTTAAAGTTAGAGAGGGACTTATTGATATATTGAGATTGTCTATGAGATACAGTTTGTGAGAAATAATTAATATTTCAGTTATGTGGAGAGAACATGTTCCTTGGTTCTCGTATCACTTCACATGATATTTGATGAGAATTGAACAATTCGAGTATTGGCACTCCAACAAGTGTATTATACCCACAATAATAGCCCCATCAAAGCCTGATGGTCATGACAACGCCACATTTGTTTAGTGACTTCTTTCTCTGTTTTTCTTTTTCTTTTTTGCTTGCAAATAAAAATAGGTAAAAGAAACAAAGCAGTTGAGCAGATGAAGTCACCTCAAAAAATAATATTGAAGTTAAAAAAAAAAAAAAATTTAAAAGAGAGATTTTCAAAGCAATTTGTTTCACTTGCTGCTGATATTGAAGGAGTAGTGAGAAGTCTGATCTTACAAAAGTAACATTGGAAAAGGTCGGAACGTCAAAAAGAACTTCATTGTTCTTTGGAAGCTAGGTACACAAAATTAGGATTGCTAATCCATAGGTAGAAGTAAGTTTTACCCCGCTAAATGTATAAAGGGAGTAAAGAATTGCATCTGGGGAAAGGAGACGTAGAAAATGGGAACCAAAAAAATAGAAAAATATACATTATAAGAAAATCACAAAATTTTTGGAAGACAATAAATTACTAAGCAGTCAATACTACACTTTTCTTGGTCTTTGTCTTCCCTTTTTTCTTTTGCTTCTTATGTTGTTCATATAGCTGTAGGTATAACGTTGTGCGATATAACTCGCTCCTCAATCTTTCATTCTCCTTAATGTCACGAAGAAGATTGAAATGTGTTGAAAGCTTCGTTCTAACCTCATCTTCATCGATTGAACTAGCATCTGGAATAGGCTCAATAGAAGCTGATTTGGAAGATCCACTTCCTTTTTTCCTCTTGTTATTCAATTTCATGCTCTCATTCTGTGGCTTGAAGGATTCACGTTCAAGTGACAAGTCCATGAAAGCTTGTTGAGGAGAGACGATAGATAGATGAACTTGGTTTTGAGCAGAGTTCATACTTGAAATGTTTGAAGCCATTGTTGAGACTGTTGGGTGATAGTGCTTAGATAGTAGATTGAGTTCCCAAAGTACTGAAGCAAGAGCACCACTTAAATTGGGATCTGAGGCATATGGCTGAAATTTCTGCACAACGGACAGAGAAAGAGAAGGAAAATTTCAGGTTAGTTATTGAATTCCCAAAGGAATGAAGCAGGAGCACCACTTTAATAAAATGCCACAAGCTCATGGAAGCGAGCTAAATTCCAAACCGCAGGTATATATTATAGTCCATCCAAGAGCAACTTTTATGTAGACAAATATACCTTTCTAAATAATATCTTAAAAAAAAAAAAAAAAAACAAATATAGTGCAACTATCAACATGAATGTGTAATAATCCTGTTGTTGTAGGCATTAAAGCACACTGAAAACGTTCCATCTCATTTTACAAGGCCTCTTGATGAACTCAATGTTTTTTGATAAGTCTCTTGATGAACTAAATGTGTCTCATAGTAAGTAGAGCATGTGAAAAAAATTTAATTAAAAAAATGAGTGAATTCTCATGCATTACAAACAATCAAGGTGGAGCAGAGGTTAGAAATAAAAAACACTACAATGTGCATATTTTCTCTTTGCACAAGAATTGCCAAGAACTTACCGCAATGATTCCTGAAACGGAACCACCTCCAGCATCATTTTCTAACAGATTCCGGCATTTGATATTCTTCTGAAGAAGATGCTTTAATGTAACCAAGGCTGCAAAGTCCCAAAGAAGAACCAGATAAATAAAAGAGAAGCATACCAACAGGTTTTTGATAACTAATTAGGTAACTGCACATAAATAATATACCAGCCATGGACTCAGCAGATCCAAAGCATAATGAAAATGTGGCCAAGCGTTTTACAAAACCAGCAGCCTTTTGCATGTCATGCTGTCTATCCTCACACAACATCAGCTTCAGAGCTTCAGCTAACACTTCACCCCGATCTCTGATCCACAAACCCATAAAAAACAAAATATAAGAATAAATACACTGCATCTCCCTTGCTTGCAGCCACTATTTGGAGAGAGAGAGAGAGAGAGAGAGAGAGAGATGTTAAATACAACTGAAGGAATGAAAAAGAGAAAAAACACACTTAAAACCCAACTTAAAAGAAGATGGAAGGAAACAAATCAGACCAAAACCAAAAGAAAAACAGAAAATGTTATGCTGCACATCCGGGAATAAATTTACGGTAAAGGTTTCAATAGTTGCCTGACTTGAACTGGACAAAGCAAAGCACTTGTGTCCACAGGTATTCAAAATGCACATCTAGGAAAGCGAAGGGAGGAAGGGCGAATTCGTGTGTGAGTGAGAAAGAGAGGGCAGGATCCATGTATAATAAAAAAGAATGACTTAACTGACTCCATTTGGAGAAAACAAAAGAAAGAGAGAGAGAACAAGCAAGAGAGAGAGAGAACATGCACATTAATAAAGGATATGCAGGTCAGGAAATATCAAAACACATGTACAAATTAAACTTAGAACAGATAAAGACAAAGTATCCATTGTTCAATACTATGGTGCACATGAATGCATAAGTGTCGTGGTTATGAATTTTTCTTTCATGTCAGATAAATCAGTTTAAACAGAAACTCTCATTTAGAACAAAGGTCGTTTTTTTATCTAAGAAAATAGGGCTGTGCACTCTCCCCAAGAAACTGTAATAAGCTAAAGCAGGTGGACAAGTCTGTTTCAGAAAGCTCTTAAAATAGAATAAAATAAAAGACAACGTTTCCAAATAGGTACAGTGGAGAATATATGTTTCCAAAGCAAGGTTTTCGAATCAGCACAATTGCTACTAACCTTCCAGGGCTGTACTCAAGCATAATATTGTAAAGCTGAACAAAGAATTCATGTAAATCAACATTCAAGGCATCAAGATTGCTCCTCATCACTCTAAAAGCAATAATACAGCACTGGAGGCGCTCAGATACAGTCAAATATTTCGAATTTTTCTGTGAACAATTGCCAGAGTTGCCACTGCCAGAAGCAAGCTTTCTAAGATAAATCATAAGATCGCCCATAAAATCTAAGTCAATTAGATGCGAGAATTTTCCTAATCCTTTCAGACATGGAGAGAGCAGTGGGTGGGACCCAGATGCACCAGAATCTGAATTAGCAATCTCTTCCTGGCTGAGAAATAAAATAAGGAAAATATTTATTAAGTCTAACTCCAATTTAAATTTAATACAAACTATCAAAAAAAAAGTATATCTGAACAAAAACCTCTAAGAAAAAATGAAAAAAAAAAAAAAAAAAAAAAAAAAACAAATATTATGACCTGGTGCTAATCTTTAGTATATATGAGAACTCAATTCAATGCATAAACAGTTTTCATGGAATTAAGCATTCATCCAGACATTATTTTCCAATCACCAATTTCTGAACAGGTTCAATCTATAGAACCAACTCCAAAATTTTATAACCTACTTGCACTCACGCAGATCATATTGAAAATGGATTTAATATGTAGCAACTATAATGTCTTAGATGTGAACATAATTAATTATAGATAAAATAATCAGGAAGATGGTATCAACATAAAATTGCATATAGGTAAAACAGTTAGAAAGATGGCAACTAAGAAGATACCAATACCAGATTACAAGAAAAATTTTAGTATATCAGAGAGCAGTAATACAAAAAAGTTCAGGAAAAGGTGCATATTATTTGCCTGCTCATATCCATAAATACATAGCATTTCAGATTTTAATTGTTAGAAAATCATAAGTGCTTGCTTGTTGTCCAACCTAGAGGCAACTTAAGAATAACTACAGTCTCTAAACAAGAGTCAAAGCAACAAAAGATAAAACCTACTAAAATCAAGCCAGTGAAAATGTCAACTTTCATTGGATTTTCTACACTATAGATTCCCCTTGAACAACCATTATAACAATCATATCAAGTAATATCATTATTCAGGAAAAAAGAAAAAAAAGAAAAAAGAGGACCACAACCAATTTCATGCCCATTTTCACAACCATCCAATGTGACTAATTGTGAGTGGTGGGAAAAACGTGGCAAGTCCATGTGAAAGTGAACCAGTTATAGTCTACCACATAGGATGGTTGTGAAAATGAGTATGGAATTGGTTGTGGTCCTAGAATAACTCTTATTCAGCATATGATTCTGCAAGGTCAAACAAAATTCCAAGACTAAATTATACCCAAAGGTGACAAAAGCAGCAGTAGAAGTGAGCATCAATTTCCAGAATCATCTTCAAACACCTAAAATTGTGATAGAAGTTCACTTACGTGCATAAAATGTGTACAACAGCCAATGCAAATCAAATATTTCCGAGATATAAACATGCAACAAATAAGAACTAAGGCAACTGGATAGATGGTTAGTTGCCTAGACTCCCAAGCATAAGGCAGAGCTAAATTCTCATCTAATGACTGATCTGCCATATGCAAAACATGAGCCAAATTGAAAGTGGGTCTGCCCTCACTGGCCCCAATTATGCAAGTTAACCAATTAACCCTTTACGGACAGGACAGAAAGGACTACTAAATTCATATTATGTCTCTCTTTCTTGTAAAAACATGTAAACACACCTCGCAGATGTTGATTGCATGGTATGCTTCAAAATACGGAAATATGTCTCAAATACAGCAGAAAGCGTCTGTGTTTGCATCACCCTCCGCTCTGTAACATCAGGGGTAAAAGAAGCAGCCTTATAATCGGCAGCAACCTGTAAAAAGCATCATGATGAGCAAATCAAATAAGAAAGATAAAAAATCCAAGTAGAAAATTATTCTCATGGATAAAGGAATACCTCCTCTCTCATCTTTGTCATCAACTCTTTCCTACTTTTCTTTTTATCACTGCCTGGCATTTGGCTTGGCTCCTCAAGATTCTTTCTTTTTTTATTTTTCTTGTTTTTGACTCTATTTTCCTCATTTGCTGCCTTTTCTTGCCTCCGGAGATCCTCATCAAATGACAGAGACAAGAAAACCTGAGAAAGAGTGAAAACAATAAAAGAGATATAAAAAAGACAGGCAAAAAATCAGTGGGGATGAACTTATAGAATATAAATTGCAAAGATCAGTCAAAATGACAAGTCTCAATAAGGCTAGACATCAAAAGAGTCTTTAAGCACCTCTGTGACCCAAGGTATCTTCTTTCACATTAGCTACTCATGGAGTCCAAATTTAGGTGACAACCAAAGATAAGGTATAAACAATCATATCATAAATCTAGTTTTTGTACAGCAACTGACAGTATAAGTAGGATGCTGCTATACTTTCTACTAAGTCACTACCATCCAAATTGTGAATCAAACCAGATTTTGTTTCTCCTAGTAATTCACATCCAGGGTTGACTACAGCAAAAGAATCAATTAAAAATATAATAAAAATAAAATGAACTTGCACCTCAATGGAATCAGGGTGCAACTGGCAATTATGAGCTTTCACATGATCTGCAATCATTCGAACAGTCAGCACAGTAGCTTCACCTCCATGTTTTCCCTCGTTGGTAAAAAGTGACTTAGCTGTAGCACAGCAGAGTTTCCTGTCCAGTAGTAGACATTTTCAAAATGAGAATTTGAGAAAAAACTAAATTCTCTATAAAAGAGGCCTTCACTTTGTCCTATACTTTTTTCCCCAAATTGGAATTATACCTTTTTATTTCAATTTTAAACATTAAAGGCAATTCATGTTATTCCTCAAGAAGATCATTGATTTTTTTTTTTTTTTTTAAAAAAAAAAAATTAGATTATTGGGGGTGGGGGGATTCAAACCTTAAGCTTCTCATTGAGCTACAAGGCTCTTGGCATCATTTGAAGAACCTATATAAATAGAAAAAGCAAATAAATATATGAAAACCTTATCACATCATCTGAGGAACCTATATTTCTGACAATAACACCTAGCAAGCTCTCCTGGAAGTTAAAGTGTGGAACTGCATCAAGCAAAGTACAGATACAGCGAACAGCAACATGCTGAAATGAAGGCTTCTTTTCTAACATTATCAACCACTGCAGGTATGCCTGTAAACATGAATTAGATGAATAAACCCATTAAAACTTATCACGATGAACATTCAAGCCCTTCAGTTTTCAGACAATCCAAACAGGTAAGAAATATAAACATTCTGCAACATTGCCAATCTATTCTAATTAAAATACCTTGCTGATGGAATCATGAAAGCGGCCAAATATGTTGAGCATGTAACAGTATTAAATTCCAATCTGTTATCAACTATTAAAAGAAATCAATCCACATTATGACATGGATTTAACTAGAAGTGCAGCTAGACCAAAAACCCTAGCTATCTGAACTCAATGGATTGCTCTCCTTTTCTTCCTAAAACAGTTACCTAACGTGAGTGTCCATAACACAGAATTGATCAAACTTTACCACTATAAATGGATTGTATCATTGAATAAACCCACTGGTTTGTATCTTGAATAAACCCACCAAGCATAACATGCAACTCCTGTTTGTAATTGGTATTGAATTTTGTTATTGCTGTTCTATACAAATTTTCATATCAGAATCTAATTTATTTATATTTAAAAAAAAAAGAAAAAAAGAAAAAAAAGAAGGAAGTCTTAAAGTTTTAGATAAAGTTTTACATTTTTTTTTAAATAACAAATTACAAGGAAAAAAAACAGTATAGCACTCATCTATACATATAAAAATCTCAAGAACGAAAGTAAAATTAGTAAGAGAAAGCTAGGTGGACTTTAATTCTTTTTCTTTTTTGGCCCTTCTATACATTTCCGTCTACCCTTTTTCATTTTATGATAATCTTATTGTCTTCTACTTATCAGATACACAAACAAAACAAACCTTTTTTTTGTAAGTAAAATAAATTCACACCCACACACACCTTCTTCTAATAAGTAATTAAATTTTTTTTGAACTATAAGAACCAAAATTGTTTAACGGAAAAATCACTTAAAAAAAAAAAAAAAAAAAAAAAAAAAAAACCTAGACTAATATCCATGGAGTTTAAAGCAATCATCAAGAACTTTATAAATCAGATCAAGTCTACAGGCACTCCATTTCTTCTTTAAGCGCACACTATAATTTAATTAATGAAATCTGGTAAAAATAATAATAAATCTGCATGCTCTTGAACCTTTAATAACATCAATAGGTATAACAAAAGATAGTAATTTGTTTCATTAAAATTTCATACATTACACCTCATGAAAAAAATTAAAAATATATGAGGCAGACAAGTTATGAAAAACCAATTTATTGTTGTAACTTGTATATTATATCAGGGTAATATCTTTTATCAAAATGTTAAATATTTGAGGTCATGGAACAAGTTAAAATTAGATGAGGAAGAGAATTAATGACAAAACAATGTATTGGTATCAATTTTAGAATTAAGAAATGCCACAAAACCAGGAAAAAGAAAACCTTCCCATAAAAGCACATTGAGCGACAGGATACATGATAAAATTCTAAAGAAAGAAACACATACAATAGCAAGCTTCCAAAATCCAATTTGGCATTAAGCTTTGAATATAGTCAAAAGGAACTGCACCAACCTTGTATGCAGATAGAAGAGTTGATTCATAGAACCGCATCTTCTTAACATCCTTAGAAACCTTCATTTCCAGCTCCTTTTCAGTAGGAAGCCTGATCCGATAGCTGTGATGATAAAAAAAAAAAGAAAAAAAGACAAGTAAGAAACTAAAGCTTTAACGTGAGGAGAGAAGGGGGGGGGGGGGGGGGGGGGAGTAAATAAGATATACAATGTGCATTATAGACAAAAAGCATGGGTACTACCCCGGGATGATGTCTTTAAAAACAGTCAACATGGATAGTACTCCAAGTTTGGCAATAGCATGATCATTATCTTTAGAAATTTGTAACATCTCCTTTAATGATTTAATATTTGGCTCTGGATTTGCAAGGAGTGCCATTCCCAGCTCTGCAAGTTTTTGCTTCTTATTTTCAAAGGCTTCTTCAGCTGTGAGATCTTCTTTCACCTCAGCCTATGCAAAAAAACATATATTGCTTTATGGGATATGCAGAGCACAAATTCAAGAGAATTAGTCTGCATGCAGAGGAGCATATACACATCCTAAGATAGAAAGAATTATTGCTGATGTTTTCTTAAAGGGGAAGAACAATTGAAAACATTCTACAACTTTCACTCTTTAACAAAAATGTAGATTTAAGTATTGTCCAATAAACTGCAATTCTCTTACATATTAACGATGCTAATGCATTCGGACAATGGAAGACAATATGAAATGCAGTGAGAAAAAACATAGGTAACAAGTGACAATCATAGCTACAAAGTCAGTGCACGTGGTTTTCCTTGGCAATTGTCACAAATGTACTCATCATGCAGTTGCTAAACTTCAAAAAATAATTTCTTTTCCTTTTTTTAAATAAATTTAAATCTCAGGTTATTAAATTTCCAATTGCTTCAGATATAGGGAGGAAAATAAAAGTTAAATTTGTTAATAACATCAGAAAGTGACTCCAGTTAGACGATACCAGCACTGCTGCTTGAGGGGTCTGTTGCACTTCTTCTACTTTCTCCAACTCCTTCCCTAGTTTCTTTGCCTCTTTCCTCTGCCTTTTAAGCTTTGCCCTCCTTTCCGGTTTTGTCAGCCTCACTATGCCTTTATTCGTGCTACCAGCTTCCTCGTCACCAAGTTCAGATAATGTAGATGTCTTTGTTACTGCATCATATAACAACAACACAAACCATTCAAACACATTATACAGCTAAAGATCTTTCTTACAAACAGATAAGACACCACAATACAAATACACAAAGTGGGTCTCAAATCTTCAAACTTCATCCTCCACCCCATTAAATAGAGGGAGAATATGGTTTTTTGAACTTCGCTCATTGGCGCGCACACACACACACACACATGTAAAAAAGGCCAACAATAATCACAACATACGTGTTCGATAGTAGAGTTTTCCATCTAAGGTCTTAACAGGAAGGGCATCCACAGGATCAATCTGAACTCCACTCTCCTCTTTTTCTTTCTGCAATGCCTTCTTGTTTAAGCGCTTCTCATACAAAGCTTCCAAAGCATCTTCTTTCGCATCAGCTACACGAGTAACATGCCTTCGCACATACAATAAAATTCATCAAAATCCACTACTCACGTAACATAATCTTTAACCCAAATAATAATAATAATAATCCATCACACACAGAGTTATTGCATATATATATGTATGTAGTATCATTATTATAATCCTTACCCCAAAAAAAAAAAGCTTGAATTTGAAATTCTAGTTTACAAACTCACACGACACAAAGCTCAATTTTTTTGTTTTTGCCAACAGCCTTGTAGCTCAACTGGCAACTCCTAGCCTCTCAAACGGAAATGTGTAAGTTTCAAATCCCCTCCAACTAATAGCTATATTTTTTTACACAATCACGTAGCTAAACCTAAGTAACACATTAGACTTTCTATCAAAATACACAAATTCTCAATAATTTTTTTCTGAATTAACTACAAAAACTGAAAATTCAAAAATTATCAAATATTGTTTACTCTCTCCAATAGCTATATATTTTCCATGCAATCACATCACTATAACTAAATTTACAAACTAAAAGCAAAAAAAAAAAAAATTCAAAATCAAAATTTACCATTTCTATCATAATAACACATAAAAATACACATTTTCTCAATAAATTTCGTCTCTATCATCTACATGTGAAACTCTGAACATATCATTTTCCCGAATTTTACTTCAAAATACAGAGTGAAACGAAAGCGTTATCATCAATTTGTATTTGAAAAACCAGAGCGAGTGAAACGCAAAATACATTCTAGGTTATTATCAAAGCAAAAACGACATCGTTTAGAGAGAGAGAGAGAGAGAGAGAGAGAGAGAGAGAGAGAATGTGTGTGTACGGACTTGGTGATAGATTGGGTGTCGAGGCGGGAAAATCCGAGAGCGTATTGGCGATTGTGTTGGACGAACTGTAAGTCCTCGTCAGAGACTTCGACTTCGTCGTCAGGTATCTCCGGCGGAAGCTCCGGCGGCAGAATAATCTTCTCGCTCTTCTTCCTCCCCATCGCTGTTTCACTGGTCACTGCTGCGTTGCTGTGGTTTTGGGGTTTTTTATTAGGGTTTTAGTTTGAGAGAGACACAGAGGAGAGAAGCGATTTTTTCCTTTTCTTTTTGTGGGTTTCGGTTTTTTGTTCGAACCCTTTGTTTTGGGCTCAGTTGTGGACGTAATCGGCCCAACCCAACGGGCCCAAAGCTTTCTTTTCTTTTTCATAAGCCTGCTGGTAGTGTTGTTGCCGTTTCAATTCTCTTCCGTTTTACTTGAGGTTTGACTCTTAAGGCTGCGTTTGGGATTTGAGAAACAATTAGCTTATTTTACCTCTTAAAATGGGTCTCATTGCATTGTTAAGTGAATCTCATTGCTCCAAAAGTCAACTTTTAAAGGTTGTTTGGATAGCCTGTTTTCGTAACTCAATTCTCAGTTTCCATAACTCATAACTCAAAAATGATGGGACCCATAGCTCAATATCCGTTTGGCACACGATAACTCTGTTTCCATCACTCAATTCTCTAATTTTTGAGTTATGAGTTATAGAAACTGAAAACACATTTTTGCTATTTTCAGTTTCCATAACTCATAACTCAATGACAATATTGTAATTAAACACATATAGGGCACTCACAAACAGTACTTAGTCACAACTTTTGACCACCTTTTGATTTTTTTTTTTTTTCTTTCTTCTCCTGGGTTGGCTGTTCGGTTCTTTTTTTTTTTTTTTTTTTTTTTTTTTTTTTTTTTCAACTAGGTTTGGTGAGTTTGGGTACTGAAGAAGGAAGAAAAAAAAAAGCTACACCAGGTGATAGGTATGGGGCCCACAAATAGTTGAAAAATATTGAGTGATGGGAAGTGAGTGATGGTGCCAAACAAACACGGCATTTTAGAGTGATGAGTGACAGAAATTGAGTGATAAAAAAAAAACATCCAAACAGCCTCTTAACCCTTTTTTTTTTTTTTTACATACTTTCAAAAAAAAAATAAATAAATAATTTCAACAAAAGTTTTTAACTATGGATTTTGAGTTTATACATCTGGGTAATTAAGAGGTTTGTGTTTATACGTGTAAAAGGGAGGTCCCTTTAGAGCATCACCAGTGGGAATGTAAGGATTATTTAGCATTAGGAGTCAAAAATCACCCAGCATTTGGACTTGTAAACATTCAGAATTGTAAAAAATTTTACAATTGTGCTACAGTAGCATCTTATTAATAAGATGCTACTATAGCACAATTCTATTTTTAAAAATTATTTTTTAATTGTCTCTCTCATCCTTTTTATCTGACCAACTTTCTCTCTCCTCTCTCTCTCATTATTTCTTTTCTTTTCTCTATCTTCCTTTTCTCTCTTCTTCTACTTTCCTCTCTTCAGACTCAAAACCTCATAGCCACCACACTAACCACACCATGGCCTAACCCACTGTCCCCAGCCATGGCAAGCCACCACCCACTCATTATTTTCTCTTTTCTCTCTCGTTGCAGATTAGTGTGGAGGCGTGGAGATTGGAATTTGGGGTTTGGTGCAGAGATCGGTGTTTGGGTATGGGGTGGAGATTGGCTTTGGGTATGGGGTGGAGATCGGCGTTGGGTGTGGTGATCGGCGTTGGGCGTAGAGATCAGCGTTGGGCGTGGGATGTGGAGATTGCCGTTAGGCATGGGTTTCCGGCATTTGGGTCGGATTTGGATGGTGTCGATGGCGGTAGCAGCAACTTGAAGACTGGGTTAGTGGCTGTCTAGTAGTTGTTGTGGCGGTGAGATCGGCGTGGTTGTGGGTGATTTTTTGATGGTTGGTTAAGTTTCTGTTGATTTGGGTGATTTTTTGTTGTGATTTGCTTGTTGTGATTTTGCTAGGTATGGGTTTGCTAAAGGTTGAGGCCGATGCTAGAGGTTGAGGAAGAAAGAGAGGAAAATGAAGAGAAAAAGAGAAATAGTAAAAAAAAAAAAAAAAAGAAGGATTAAAAAGGAATATTTAAATAAAATGGGAAAAAGTAGAGTTTTGGGATGTTAGGTGTGTTGTAAAATGGTATGATATAATTAATAAAATAGTTTTTTGAGATGGTAAAATGGGATAGAATGGCATTTTGGGATGTGGATGCTTTAATGCCTTTTACAATGACAAGACAATTTGGTGAGAAATAGTTTTTTTTTAAAAATAATTTTTTTTTACGTGTGTGTGTATATATATTGAGTGATATAACATTGCTTAGAATTACACTAGGTGTAACTTGAACCTAACTCATGTATATATATATAAATATATATATAAATATATAAATATATATATATATATATTGTAAATAAGTAATATAACTTCTTTTATTTTGCCCGTGAGCAATAAAGTTTGCATCAATATTGATGATGTCAAAAATTTAGTAATTTGACACCACAAAAACTACTTTATCTATTTTATTATTTTACTTTACAAAACACTTAATATTAGTGGTTTTATTTTAGCATTTAATATAATAAAATAATATATCTACTACAATAAACAACAACCACAACCACTAAAAAAAATTTGGCTGTCTCCACTAATGCAATCCACTTTTGTTATATTTAGTTGATAATTTTAGAATTTTAACAATTTTCCTCCACCAATACTAATGCTTTTAATATGTATTATGTAGATTTGGTAATTTTATTGGCACTTGGAAATAAATTTATGTAAGGACCTAGTTTGAACTCTTAGCCCAAAAAGGTATATGGACTTAGGCCTAAAAAGCCCTAAACAATAAATTTATAGAAAATAGGTTGAAAAACTGGGTTTTAATGAATTAAGCAGCAAGTAAACAGATCTTGGTTGACAAAGAAAGGAAGATAACAAATTTACACTAAGGAAAAATATCCTGGACAATGTCCAAGGAGACTGGTTCCTATATATTGCTCTTAAAGCTCTAGTACAAATTTGATTCCTAATTGCTACATGGTTTTCCTTCTTTTTTCCGATTCCTTCCTCATGGAGGGTCTCTTACATTATATAGCTCCCTTTGGACTATCTTGACCCTACACTTGTTGATCATTTGAGCCCTTACTTAAGTGCATATCCCATCAGACACCCTCTTTGGCTTTTTGTGAGTTGTGATAGCCAAGGCAGCACTGTTCAGGAATCTTCTCCACATAAATGTGGTCAGAAAAGTAGCGGCAATGCATTCAATGCAGTGGTAGCAGCTTTCCCTTAGATATTTTTGGGTTCCCTTCCTTCTCGTATGCCCATGATGCACGTCCCTATCACTGGAGCTTCTTGGGAGGTTACCCTGATTATTGAAATACATATTTGAGCAGTATTTATCATACCCGAGAAGAAATTCCTCCTCGAACCACCTTCCACTCATTCCTTACTTATGAAACTCTAAACTGGAATCACCCATAATCGTTTATTCCTCCTCATACCATTATGTTCTCGGTTCAGGCCCAAAGCCCAATATATGATTTGGGCCTTTAACCCTACAATAGCCCATTAAAACTCCAGTTTTTTCCTTCTCATCCGAGGAGAAAATGGGGGTTTTGATTTTTTAATAGTTAACATTAACTGATTTCTTGATTCACACTTACAGGAGTGCCATTTCACGCGCCCCATAATTGCCACTGACGCTTTGAAACCCGCGAGGTGCCATTAATTGCTCTAGGCAGTGCTTTGTTCCTCGGATCTCACGGTGAGGCGCAGATCCAACAGTTGATCTTTCTCTTGGAATTTTGAGTGGGATAATTCCCACTCATTTTCACCCTCTATATAAAGCCCTGAGGGAAATCATCTTCCCCTCATTTTACAAATTTTTAAGTTCTCCAGAGATCTTAAGCACTCCAACTCACTAAACTCTCTACACTTCTAAGTTTCCCTAATTCTTTTCCTTAAGAAATTTCCAAAAGATTTTTCTAAAGGTTCAGGGTTTAATACACTCTGTCACGCCCCAAACCCGATACCCGGATTTGTGACCATGACCGGCATGCTAATATCAAGCCTAAACCTGATATTAACAAGAACCAACTTAACTTTTAACAAAACTTTTACGGAAGCTTTTCTCTTTCTTTAAATCCTTGTTTCAATACTTAAATGATATAATTTTCTACTTGATTTTCAGAGCATCTACATTGTACCTCAAAGGATAATGCAATCCATCAGTTACTCAAATTCTAAATTTTCACATAATACATATCTTAATACTTTAAGGTACACACTTTCATTATATCCTAAAATACACCATACTATAAATCTAAACATCAAGTTGCTAATTTAAGATCTATACACATAAAACTAAAACCAGCTCCTTCCAAACTCGACTAAGGCTCCCTCTGCTCCAAAATAAAACCTGCTAACTGAAATAGTGGAAGGGGTGAGCTACACAGCTCAGTAAAGGTAAGATATATGAGAATTTAATAAGGATGCATGTAAATCAGATCATTTCATTCTATGAATGTTCGAATAGGAGAACAACTTTTCATGCATAGTATTTTATACTATTCATAATAATACTTATATGATTTTCATAGGAAAATAATTGTTCTCCATTTCCTTATCAGAATAATGATACCAAAACCTTTCGGATTGAACTTCTTTCATTTCTTACAAAGTCACCAAATATAATATTGATTGTTTAATATCAATATATATGCATTCTCATTGCAAAATAATCATTGTAACTTAAATAAGATAATCTGGTAACTTTGTATTAAACTAGAAACATCTTAAAGAATAACAACACTTTTCTCATAAACTTATTCTCATAAAGTATTATAAAATTCGTTGTCATAAAAACTTAACATTTCATAAGAACAGATATCTGATAACTTTTAAATATAAACTTGTACTTTCGTTAGAAGCTTCACTTTTACAGAACACTAAAACATTTTCATCAGATTCTTTATCTTTAAAGCATAACAATTTCAGAAACTCTTATCTTTAAAGAACAGCTTTTCTTTTCATCATAAACTTCTTTTCATGAGAGCTTTTAACTTTTCATAATGCATTTAAACAAAATATTCTCTCATGACTTATAACATAACATAGCTGTTCTTAAACAATTTATTGATTAGTCCATATCTGATAAGTCTGTACAGAGAAGGCCTCATCACATTTGGATAACCTCGTGTGCATGATATTGTCCCCTTTGAGAGGCCTGATGGCACATCTCCTCCAGGTTTTGTTCCTCCCCGCCGTCCGTACACATTGGGGAGAAGGCCTTATTCAGATTAGAGTTACGGGCAACCCCATTTCCTCTACTTTAAATGGCCTAGAGTTACGGGCAGCCCCATTTCCTCTACTTTAAATGGCCAAACAGATAACATTTTTCCATGGAAAGCCAATAATTAACCCCTACTGGCTGAGTTCAGATCACCAGAGGACATAACCCAAAAACATTTCATTCTTTACATCATATTGAAATTTCTTATTTTGCATAACATTTCATAATAATAGCATTTTCATTCTTTTCTTTAAACATCATGTTCGTGGAATCAATGATAGCATCAATATGCTTAAATTATATACATAGGGTTTTTGAGAACTCACGAACATATCTTTGTCAGAATAATGATTATATGCTATATCTCTAATCGAAAACCTTTTAATACAACATATACTTTAAAATAACCTCATGACTTACCAAATGCTCATATAACTTATCCCTTACCTGAAAACAGAGGAACCGAGAGCCTACAGTCGAAGGAGCTTAGAGTTGAGGACTGGTAACACCTAAACCAAAATCAAAGCTTATTACTATCCATTACTCCTTATCATAAACTTACACATTCATCTCCAAAACCTATGTCTTAGAATCAAGAAAATCCTATTCTCATCACATAAAGTTTCCCAAAACACATAATACAATCATCAAATGCATTATGCACCCAAATCATAGAGAAACCAATTCATAAAATTCATATATGATCCTAACATACCAAAGAATAATCATATTAAATTATAGCTCAAAACATAGACCCTAACTTGAGAATTAAATCCACAAAGTCAGAGGTAGCATATATTGTTCACTGCTCATTCCAGCAGCATACACCCCATTTGTAAAATACAAACGGGCTGTCCACACACATCCAATTGTCATGAAATTTTACATAACTACTCCCCTGTATGTCCAGTATAAACCATAAAAATTTCGGAGTCAAAGAATCAACCCATGATTTATTAAAAATCACGCAAGACAGCATACTCAAATCTGTTCTGACAGAAATTCATGCAACTTAGAAATTAAACCATTAATTTTATACTCATCCAAATGCTGTGAGACCAATTCCATAACAACCATACATGTCTTAGAATTCATAAAAACTACTCCTAGCCTCTTAATTCACAGCATATGATTTAATACATAATTTTCTTGTTGTATATACCAAATCTGTCACAGAGACAGCTTCAGTACATATTCTTACAAAATCATCAACAAATAGCAATAAGCCTTAATTTCATTTGGGTATTTTTATGCCCATAATAAACATACTAAAATAGGTTATTAAACATTCAATAAACCATAATATCATCAAACCTTCAAATCACTAAAACAGAATCATAATTCAGCCTCAAAAATCAAGATAGTGGATAAAGAAATAGAAATAACCAAATGAAGTTTTGATTACTTACCCACAAACTTGGAAGCTGAAATTTTAGTGTTAACCCTTTAATATCTTCTTTAGAGAGGGATATTTTGTTTTGGTGAGAGAGAGGAGGCTGCCGTGTGAGAGCAAAGAGAGAAGAAAACAAAAACAAAGAAAAAGGAGAAGAGAAAGAGAGCTGGACTTTTTGTCTGATGCAGCCAAGAAAATGAGATAAGGACAGGACTTTGGGGCAGCCAAAATCAGATAAGAGAAGAGGACAATTGGGGTGTGATACGTGGAAGGTTAGGGAAGAAATATCTCACCCACTTTTCCAATCTCTTGCATTCACACTCACACTTTTCTACTTTTCTATGCATTCACACTTAAAACTTTTCTAAAAAGGATACTATCACTTTGCATATAAATATATATGTATATATATCCTTACCTTCACAAAGTTATATTCATAAAATTAAAATAGCATATATGTTCCATAATATCACAATATCAAAACTTCATGCACTTAAAGTTAATTAAGATAATAACATGCATATAAACCCATACCTTTATACACTTAATTAAACACCAACAACTATATATCTAATAACTTAAATCACTTAATATAATTTTTATACATACTTAATATATACATAATACAAATAGCCATTCAAATTATTTATAATCTTTACAATTCTTATTCAATAGCATTATAAAATAATATGCTTATTAAAACTCTTATATTAATTTTAGAAAGTAAGTGGCTTAAAAATTATAATAATACTTAACCACTTAAACACATGGTTTAATTATAAAGTTGGGTCGGGGTGTTACATCCTTCCCTCCTTAAAAAAATTTTCGTCCTCGAAAATTATAACCGTAAATATCTTTGTACTACAACAATGTGAAAAGATAAGTTGAGAAAATCGCAAAACATAGTAGAATCACATGTCAAGTCATATATATATACATTACAACTCTTTACCTCTTTATAAAATTTCCTTAATTATGATACATGCTTTCAACAATTTCATGCTCAATTAAATGATACCACACTATATACACATGCAAGCAAGTACTAAGAGCACATGTCACTAACATATATTCAATCTAAGAATACAATTCTGGAATTCTTTCATGCACCAATCAAAATTTATAATATCCATATAATCAACGGATTTAATAAGAAAAGATCTTAATTGTGATAATCAAATATTAAAAATCATTCACTTGTCAAAGTTTTAGTAACTTGGGAAAATAGATTATACTTCAAGAGGTACACAAGAATGAATCAATCAAAAAGATCAATTCCACAAATTCAAAGAATTTCTTAGAAAGCATCCATTTAGCATATATCTCTCCTTTATTAAAAAATGATAAATAACATTATACATTATCAACAACCAAAAACTTATCAAAATTCACCTTGAAAACATTTTTTTCTTTTTTTTTGTTCCAAAATAAACTTCATCAAATAATATCATCACAAGTGATATTTTGTGATATTAAAGTAATACATTGTCAATAACTTGTTTAACCACACGTGAGCTCAACGATAGTTAACAAATTACTTGACCAAGGAATAGGCAAAATAATCATTTTATGTCACCCCACATAAGGTTAGTTGGCAAATGACTTAGCAGATCACACGTGGCCAGCGGTGTTCAACTAAATCAGTCCATACCAACATTAGGAAGGTTGACTACAAAAATAATATAGACAAATTTCTCAAAACATTGTTTAATAAGCAATTCCAAGTAAACAATATAATCATTGTTTTTACATTTCAAAAATCAAAATGGAATCCTCCTCATTGAAGTATAAACATATTATCACCACACTATAGTTTACTTGAGATATCTCATAAGTTAACTTGTACTAGAAAAGAGAGAGAGAGCGCACAATTATAGTCTTCATAATAATCATTGCTTACCAATACCTTAGTTATTCTTGAACCCTAACCCTTCTTTCTAAAGCTTTAAACCCTTAATATGCAAATTATCTTAATCTTAAGAGTACCACAAGCACTCATAGACAGATTTTTCAACCTGCCTAAAGCCACTGTTAGCATGATTATCAGGGTGGACCAATTCATGCATACTACCAAAATTCTTTAGAGCCAGAAGAATCATATTAGCTTCAAAAAGATTACTAACTCCAGAATATGCATTAAAGTGAATAGCAGAACAAATTTCCCAGCTGATCTTAATAGTGTTTAAATAAGGTCATAGAAACACAATGTCCATGGCAATAATGTTGATCTAATGTTTAATATAGTAAATTACCATGTAGCATTTAAGAAGCATCATGTTAAAATAATAAAGAAGAAAGATAAGGCAAAGGAGATAAGCACATCTTTAGATAGCACTAGCAGCCAGCAAACAAAATAACTTACAACCTTATTTTCCTCTATTTCACTATTCAAACAATATTACAATTTGTGATGGGAAACGTAGTCTCAACTTTGCATGAAAACTCAAAAATGTAGTACCTCAAATGACACATGCAATTGTTATACAAGAACATTTGCATGTTAGCAAGTACAATTTTTTTTTTTTTTCTCTAAACACACTAAGAATATATATACATATACTTTCTAGGTTCCTAGGCCGATATCTTAGTATATGTCCACCATGCACATCTAAAGTAAACTAGTTAAAATTAATGCTTTATAAATAAAGCCAGAAAACGTTATTATAAAAATAGCTTTGTCAAAGACTGGACATGTAATGGAGAAAAACAGTGCAAGGAACATGAAATAATAATTAAATATAAACTTTACAAATTTGAGTCCATTTAAAACTGAATAACCCCCAAGACATCAATTTTTGAATCATAGAGTACCAAATAGCAGTTATTGCATATCATACTTGAATAAGCCAAAACACCCATTCAGACAGAATCATATGCCATACAACTCCCTAAACTTTCCAAGACCTCAGAAATGTCTATTGCACTGAATTTACTAAGTTAATAACAATTGCAATAAACAAAATCTCTAGTGAGAATTCATTGCCTAAAGGTGTAACAAACTTGCTCTACCATGCATGCTTCCCTTTTGAATGTCACCGTAATACAAAGAGTCAGATCACCAAATAATAAAAAGATTGAAGTTTGTAGTAAGGGCTTTAAGATTTGACTTCCATATTAGGTGATCAAATCTACCCTTTTTTTTTTTTTTTTTTTTAATAAAGATACATCACACATCTTGTTTGTGCTCCATTTTCATTATTCTAGTCAAATAGAGAAGCCAACCACAATTTCTTTCTTCAGAGAAATGCAGAATATGTCAAACCTAAAGTTAGCTCACTATAATTCCATATTACTCTAACAAAGATGATTCTAGAGGTTTCTATGGAACAAAAATGATGAAAGTGATCTTCTTTGACTTGTGTGAAACAAGACAGACCACAAAACACCAAGGTAGCAAGCATCATAGTACTAATAACAAAAGAGCTAAAACCATAGCAATACTGAGCATGTTTTCATAATTCAAGATATCCAAAAATGTTAGTAGACATCAAATCATAAGCCAATGAAAAAAATTCAAACATCTCAAAAGAGATGTATCTTACTTGTCTACCCTTTACTACCCAATCTTAAATATCTTACTATGGAGATCAACACTTAGAGTCTACAAAATCATAACCTTTGCTCTGATACCACAACTGTCACGCCCCAAACCCGATACCCGGATTTGTGACCATGACCGGCATGCTAATATCAAGCCTAAACCTGATATTAACAAGAACCAACTTAACTTTTAACAAAACTTTTACGGAAGCTTTTCTCTTTCTTTAAATCCTTGTTTCAATACTTAAATGATATAATTTTCTACTTGATTTTCAGAGCATCTACATTGTACCTCAAAGGATAATGCAATCCATCAGTTACTCAAATTCTAAATTTTCACATAATACATATCTTAATACTTTAAGGTACACACTTTCATTATATCCTAAAATACACCATACTATAAATCTAAACATCAAGTTGCTAATTTAAGATCTATACACATAAAACTAAAACCAGCTCCTTCCAAACTCGACTAAGGCTCCCTCTGCTCCAAAATAAAACCTGCTAACTGAAATAGTGGAAGGGGTGAGCTACACAGCTCAGTAAAGGTAAGATATATGAGAATTTAATAAGGATGCATGTAAATCAGATCATTTCATTCTATGAATGTTCGAATAGGAGAACAACTTTTCATGCATAGTATTTTATACTATTCATAATAATACTTATATGATTTTCATAGGAAAATAATTGTTCTCCATTTCCTTATCAGAATAATGATACCAAAACCTTTCGGATTGAACTTCTTTCATTTCTTACAAAGTCACCAAATATAATATTGATTGTTTAATATCAATATATATGCATTCTCATTGCAAAATAATCATTGTAACTTAAATAAGATAATCTGGTAACTTTGTATTAAACTAGAAACATCTTAAAGAATAACAACACTTTTCTCATAAACTTATTCTCATAAAGTATTATAAAATTCGTTGTCATAAAAACTTAACATTTCATAAGAACAGATATCTGATAACTTTTAAATATAAACTTGTACTTTCGTTAGAAGCTTCACTTTTACAGAACACTAAAACATTTTCATCAGATTCTTTATCTTTAAAGCATAACAATTTCAGAAACTCTTATCTTTAAAGAACAGCTTTTCTTTTCATCATAAACTTCTTTTCATGAGAGCTTTTAACTTTTCATAATGCATTTAAACAAAATATTCTCTCATGACTTATAACATAACATAGCTGTTCTTAAACAATTTATTGATTAGTCCATATCTGATAAGTCTGTACAGAGAAGGCCTCATCACATTTGGATAACCTCGTGTGCATGATATTGTCCCCTTTGAGAGGCCTGATGGCACATCTCCTCCAGGTTTTGTTCCTCCCCGCCGTCCGTACACATTGGGGAGAAGGCCTTATTCAGATTAGAGTTACGGGCAACCCCATTTCCTCTACTTTAAATGGCCTAGAGTTACGGGCAGCCCCATTTCCTCTACTTTAAATGGCCAAACAGATAACATTTTTCCATGGAAAGCCAATAATTAACCCCTACTGGCTGAGTTCAGATCACCAGAGGACATAACCCAAAAACATTTCATTCTTTACATCATATTGAAATTTCTTATTTTGCATAACATTTCATAATAATAGCATTTTCATTCTTTTCTTTAAACATCATGTTCGTGGAATCAATGATAGCATCAATATGCTTAAATTATATACATAGGGTTTTTGAGAACTCACGAACATATCTTTGTCAGAATAATGATTATATGCTATATCTCTAATCGAAAACCTTTTAATACAACATATACTTTAAAATAACCTCATGACTTACCAAATGCTCATATAACTTATCCCTTACCTGAAAACAGAGGAACCGAGAGCCTACAGTCGAAGGAGCTTAGAGTTGAGGACTGGTAACACCTAAACCAAAATCAAAGCTTATTACTATCCATTACTCCTTATCATAAACTTACACATTCATCTCCAAAACCTATGTCTTAGAATCAAGAAAATCCTATTCTCATCACATAAAGTTTCCCAAAACACATAATACAATCATCAAATGCATTATGCACCCAAATCATAGAGAAACCAATTCATAAAATTCATATATGATCCTAACATACCAAAGAATAATCATATTAAATTATAGCTCAAAACATAGACCCTAACTTGAGAATTAAATCCACAAAGTCAGAGGTAGCATATATTGTTCACTGCTCATTCCAGCAGCATACACCCCATTTGTAAAATACAAACGGGCTGTCCACACACATCCAATTGTCATGAAATTTTACATAACTACTCCCCTGTATGTCCAGTATAAACCATAAAAATTTCGGAGTCAAAGAATCAACCCATGATTTATTAAAAATCACGCAAGACAGCATACTCAAATCTGTTCTGACAGAAATTCATGCAACTTAGAAATTAAACCATTAATTTTATACTCATCCAAATGCTGTGAGACCAATTCCATAACAACCATACATGTCTTAGAATTCATAAAAACTACTCCTAGCCTCTTAATTCACAGCATATGATTTAATACATAATTTTCTTGTTGTATATACCAAATCTGTCACAGAGACAGCTTCAGTACATATTCTTACAAAATCATCAACAAATAGCAATAAGCCTTAATTTCATTTGGGTATTTTTATGCCCATAATAAACATACTAAAATAGGTTATTAAACATTCAATAAACCATAATATCATCAAACCTTCAAATCACTAAAACAGAATCATAATTCAGCCTCAAAAATCAAGATAGTGGATAAAGAAATAGAAATAACCAAATGAAGTTTTGATTACTTACCCACAAACTTGGAAGCTGAAATTTTAGTGTTAACCCTTTAATATCTTCTTTAGAGAGGGATATTTTGTTTTGGTGAGAGAGAGGAGGCTGCCGTGTGAGAGCAAAGAGAGAAGAAAACAAAAACAAAGAAAAAGGAGAAGAGAAAGAGAGCTGGACTTTTTGTCTGATGCAGCCAAGAAAATGAGATAAGGACAGGACTTTGGGGCAGCCAAAATCAGATAAGAGAAGAGGACAATTGGGGTGTGATACGTGGAAGGTTAGGGAAGAAATATCTCACCCACTTTTCCAATCTCTTGCATTCACACTCACACTTTTCTACTTTTCTATGCATTCACACTTAAAACTTTTCTAAAAAGGATACTATCACTTTGCATATAAATATATATGTATATATATCCTTACCTTCACAAAGTTATATTCATAAAATTAAAATAGCATATATGTTCCATAATATCACAATATCAAAACTTCATGCACTTAAAGTTAATTAAGATAATAACATGCATATAAACCCATACCTTTATACACTTAATTAAACACCAACAACTATATATCTAATAACTTAAATCACTTAATATAATTTTTATACATACTTAATATATACATAATACAAATAGCCATTCAAATTATTTATAATCTTTACAATTCTTATTCAATAGCATTATAAAATAATATGCTTATTAAAACTCTTATATTAATTTTAGAAAGTAAGTGGCTTAAAAATTATAATAATACTTAACCACTTAAACACATGGTTTAATTATAAAGTTGGGTCGGGGTGTTACACACTCACTTCCCTAATCTCTTTAAACTTTCTTTTTCTCCTCGGCCATCTTTCTTTTTTAGAAAACTTCCTTCGCGTCATCTATGTCTGCTTAGATGGATAGATTCAAGTACTTAGTAGATTCTCTGGCTAGTATAGAGGGTTTTTGGGCCAAATACCATATCCCACTGGGAGTAGGCCTACAATATTGTGCCCCAGACCAAGTACTTACGAATAGAGGAGAGGGCAAAGTTGTCATTCCAATGATTGTCTTTATAGAGGGAGGAATGACACTTCCTATGGGTAGGATAATTAAAGACTTCCTGCTCAATCACAGGTTGTGTCCCCATCAATACGCTCCCAACCTGTTTAGAGTCTTAGGGAGCATAGATGCTTTGAACGATCGGATGAACTTAGGGCTCACATGGCACGATGTCGTTCACATATACGAGTGTCATTCCCTTGCCAGCGTGGGATATTACCTCAAGTTTCGATCCAATGTTGTTAGATTGATATCCTGCCTTCCTAAGTCCAACAAAGGCTTGAAAGATGACTATCTGGTCGCCTCCGGGGAGTGGCACGACGGTTTTCATTGCCCAATTTAGGCGGGAAAACTAGGTGGGGTACCTTAGGATTAGGTCCCTTAGCAAGGACTTTAGCCTTCTTAGGATTATTTATTTATTTATTTATTTATTATTATTATTATTATAACTCTGCCTTAACATTTTGCCTTCTCGGATAATAGTTTTTATTGATCTAACCACAATTTCCCCCTTAGATGTTTTTACAGATAAAAACCATGTCGCTTCGAGACTCAGTTTTGTCAACGTACCGGGTCTCAATAAACTACTGAGGTCTGAGATATTCATAAGCGAAGATAGAAAACAACGAGCCGCTCACTTAATTTTGGATTATGAGCCTCTGTCTCACATATTTCAGGACGTAGGCCAAGCAATAAGGGCTGGTGACCCTAGATTAGCACACATAGACGTTTCTAAGCTGGGGTTTTTGGCTCAGAAAGACCTTTCGCCTGTTGAGCTGCCCATTCAATGCGTCTCTTAGGAAGTAGCCGCTCCGAGAGAGGAGACAGCTTCTACACACTTATCCCTCGAGGCCGAGATCGACCAATTCCACTTTGAGAAGGAAGGTGAAGTGCTAGAAAGGCTGGTAGAGCTCTCGGACTTTAAGGCCGATTTTGATAGATTTTTTGCTGTCCATTCTCCGAGGTTAATAGTTGCTCGAGTTGATACTGGCTCAGAAGACAAAGAAGAAGGTATGGACTTGAAGTAAAGGACCAGCTTAAAGGGTCTACTGGCCAACAGGAATAAGGGGTCAACCTCCTCTCCTTGTGACCGCGGTGGGACTGCTCCCTAATCTTGATTTGAAGAGGAAGAGGAAAGTACCAGAAGTGCAAGAAGTGGAGGAGGGTGAGATGGTTCCTTCGAAAGGGGCAAAACAGCCCAAAAACATTAAAGATAAAAGGGCACCGAAGGCCGCGCATTAGAGATGGTTCCTCCGAAAGGAGTCCGGTGATGCTGAAGTGCACCGAAGGCCGCGCACTTAAGCCCTTCAGCTAGAGTTGGAGGGTGCTCCCATTCCTTGGGATGCCACGATTTGGGAGTCTCAAAGGGGGCACGCCACCCATCTCACCAAGACCTTAGAGCAACCTCTTCTCCTCCCCAGAGATATGGAGGGCCTCAGGCATACCAAGCAACCAGACATTTTCATGTCATTGAAGAGGGACCTTGTAAGGGTAAGTCAATCAACATCCTTTTTTGTTAAATACTAAGATGCACATTTATTCATATATGTGTATATATATATATATAAATTTTTTTTTTATGACCCCTTTGATACTTTTATGCAAGTTACCCAGCAAATTTATGTAGCTAAGGAATGGGTCAAGAATGCCTATGACGAGGTTAAGGCTGAGGCCCACTCCCATTTTGAGGTTAAGAAGGCTCTTGGAGCCCTGAAAGAAAGCACAAAGAGTTGGGAAATAAGCTGACCATTGCCAAAAAGGAAGGTTCAAGTCCTTGGCTGGTCTAAAAAACGTTGAGACCCAAGCCGAGGATTAGCGTAAGCTGCTCTACACAACGGAACTTAAGTTGGCCACCCAGAAACAACAAGTGTTAGATCTCAAGGCCAAGTTGCAGAAGGTCAAGAATGCAGCTAAAGAGGTAGCTCAGGTGGCCAAAGAAGCTATTGAAGCTACGAAGAGAGCATCCTACGAACGTGGGGTGGAGGATACAAAGAACAGATGGGCTGAGGAGGTGGCCGGAGCATGTAGGGATTACTGCACCAAGACCTGGATAGAGGTGCTTAACAGTGTAGGGGTCCCTGCTGACTTCGAGCTGAGGAAAGCTAAGAGCATATTCTTTCCTGAAATATCCGAGAAGCTCCAGCGGACCTTCCTTCCACTGCTTTACCCCTCCCTCCTCCTGAGCAGGTCTCCAGTATCTAAGATCCTACCGTTGATGCTGAAGCCTCCATAGGGGTAGGTAAGGGTAAGGAGGCTTTGCCCTCAGCCAAAGATACTCAATCCGAGGATGCCACTACAATTAAGGATGTAGTCTCCCAAGCTAAAGAAGCTGAGTCTAAGTCCAAGGCTGGGGATGCTAAGCTTAAGGCAGCTGATTCCAAAGAGAGCTCTCAACCAACAAAGAAAAAGTTTTAGGATTTTTCTTTATTATTATTATTTTTTGTCATTTTCTTTTCTTGTGGCTTCTGCCACTACTTGTAATGCATCTTCCTTTGATTAATGAATATACTTTTCTTTCTACCTCTTGTGTCTCTACTTTATATGCTTTAAGTTTACTATTATTGCAAATAAAATTGAACTGCTGCCATTCTAACTTTAATAAAAACTAACAACAACACCCTGCCACCAGTTTAAATAATTTGACTAAGTACTATCAACAAAGAGATTTACCCCATATTTGTACTGTGAATTGATTCTTTTGCAACAAAGGCTGAATCTAATAAACATAAGTAATAAACTTTGTAAAAAATAAAAGGGGGAGATATTCTTCATTCTGCCCAACACTTGGGTAAATAATTAAGAACTTTAACTTACTCAAAGCTACGAATCCGAGGAGTTGGTTATAATCTTGGATCTATTTTGACACTTAGTGAAAAACAAATAAATATCACAGTGTTAATTTCCCCAAAGTATGTGGTCCGAGGAGCCATGCGTAACCAATGTTCTATTTAACACTTAGAAAGATGTCATAGAGTGTTAATTTTCCCAAAGCATGTGGTCCGAGGAGCCAGGCATGTCTAAGGTTCTGTTTAATCACTTAGGAAGATGTCACAGAGTGTTAATTTCCCCAAAGCATGTGGTTCGAGGAGTCAAGCATGTCTAAGGTTTTGTTTAATCACTTAGGAAGATGTCATAGAGTGTTAATTTCCCCAAAGCATGTGGTCCAAGGGGCCAAGCATGTCTAAGGTTCTATTTAATTACTTAGGAAGATGTCATAGAGTGTTAATTTCTCTAAAGCACGTGGTCTGAGGAGTCAGGCATGTCTAAGGTTCTGTTTAATACTTAGAAAGATGCTAGTGATGGGAAGTGTAATGTATTTATATAATAAACGAGCATATGACAAAGGAAACTTTCATTAATAATAATACATTTTCAGGTTGTTTACATTCCATGGGCATGGTATTACGTGTTCATCCATGTCTTCAAGAAAGTATGCTCCTATACTAGCTACTGAGGTGATGCGATATAGCCCTTCCCAGTTGGATCCTAACTTTCCCCATGCTGGGTTCTTTGCAGTACCTAGAACTTTTCTCAACACCAAATCACCATGCATTAATGGCCTCTGCTTTACATTGGCATCATAACCTTGCTTGAGTTTGTGTTGGTAGTGTGCTAGTTGAACCATTGCATTTTCTCTTCTTTCTTCAATAAAGTCTAAGCTCTTTTCTAGCAATTCATTGTTATTGCTCAGATTGAAAGAGCTAATCCTCAGTGTAGGGAAGCTAGTTTTTAAAGGAATAACAGCCTTGGCCTTATAAGTCATTGGAAAGGGAGTCTCCCTGGTTGATCTGCAAGGCGTGGTTCTGTATGTCCAGAGGACATGTGGCAGTTCTTCCACTCATTTTCCCTTTGCATCATCCAACCTCTTCTTGAGTCCATTCACTATGACCTTGTTAACAACCTCGGTTTTTCCATTCCCTTGGGGATAAGCTGGGGTAGAATATCTATTCATAATTCTCAAGTCACAGTAGTATCTCCTAAAAGATTTTCTATCAAACTAAAGACGTTGTCCGAGATGAAAGTATGAGGGACTCCGAATTGTGTGACAATGTTTTTCCAAACAAACTTCTTAGCATCCACGTCCTTGATATTTGCCAAAGGCTCAGCTTCAACCCATTTAGTGAAGTAGTCTGTGCTGACTAGCAGGTATCTCTTATTTTCTGCTACCTTGGGGAAAGGGCCTACAATGTCTAAGCCCCATTGAGCGAACGACCAAGGGGTGGACAGAGGATTAAGGACTCCTCCCGGTTGGTATATGTTTGGTGCGGACCTTTGACATTGGTCGCACTTCTTTACATATTTTTGTGCTTCCTTTTGCTTGTTCGGCCATCAATAGCTTTAAGTGATGGCTTTGTGCGCTAAAGATCTACCTCCAGTGTGGTTTCTACAAATCCCCTCATGTAACTCCTCAAGGAGTTATTCTGTTGCCTCGAGGTGTATGTATAGCAGGTATGGCCCAGAAAAGGAGTGTTTATATAGTTTTTGGTCCTCGGACAGCTAGAATCGAGGAGCCTTTCTACGTACCTTGTTTGTTTCTGATTTCTCCTTGGGCAGGATATCCTCCTTCAAGAATAGTACCACGAGGTCCATCCAACTAGGCCCTACTCTAACTTGGTAAACACGGACCACCTTTCTCTTCACCTCTGTGGGCTTATACAAATCCTCTACAAGGATGACCTGGGGCAGGCTCTGCATCGAGGAGGTGGCA
Organism: Quercus wislizeni; assembly: GCA_023055345.1. Lineage (NCBI taxonomy): Eukaryota > Viridiplantae > Streptophyta > Magnoliopsida > Fagales > Fagaceae > Quercus > Quercus wislizeni. The sequence continues at coordinate 16,711,119 of JALGQJ010000010.1, forward strand.
AGTGTGGCTAAGGAATCAACATGGGTGTTTCCACTTCTAGGGATATGCAACAGGTTGAAAGATTCGAACCCTGATTGCAAGTGTCTAACCTAGCTCAAGTACCTTTGTATTCTTTCATCTCTTGCTTCGAATTCTCTTTTCACTTGGCCAACGACCAATCTTGAGTCCAAGAACATCTCTATTGCCTTTCCACCCATTCTTTGAACCATGTCCATTCCCATTAGTAGAGCCTCATATTTAGTTTCTTTATTTGTGGCTGAGAAGTCCAGTCTCAATGACTTCTCAATGGTGATCTTTTCAGGGGATACTAGAACTAGCCCCACTCTAGACCCCTTCTAATTTGCTGCACCATCAACATATACTTTCCAGGATAAGGGATCTTGTTGGGAGATCATGCCAATCGATTTTCCATCCGTATTTTGCTTCTCTGCTTCTACTTCCAATGGGGATTCAGCAAACTCGGCTACCAAATTCGCGAGGACTTGACCCTTGACAGAGGTACGAGATATGTATTTGATGTCGAAAGCCCCTAAGATCATTCCCCATTTAACAATCCTCCTCGTGTATTCAACACTTTAAAGTAGAGCTCTTAGCAGCAGCTGAGTTAGGACAACTACTGTGTGTGCCTGGAAGTAATGGGAGAGTTTACGTGTAGCATGTACCACCGCTAAAATGGCTTTCTCCAGTGGTAGATAACGAACATCGACCTCATGTAGTGACTTGCTCACATAATGGCCTTTGTATGCCGCTATCAACTCATATCAATACCAAGCTTATGGCATGAAGGGCTATAGCAATATAAGCAAATAGGACCTCATCCACCTCAGGACTGGACATGATATGTGGCCGAGAGAGATAATCTTTAAGTTGCTGGAAGGCTAAAGCACACTCTTCGGTCCACTTAAATCTCTTCCAGTTGTTCATCAATAGGAAGAAGGGTCTGCATCTATCCGTTGACTGAGAGATAAATCGATTTAAGGCAGCAGTCATTCCGGTCAGCTTCTGGATTTACTTGGGATTCCAAAGTGGTTGTAAACTGTTGATTGCCTTAATCTAATCGGGGTTAACTGAGTAACCATGTATCCCAAAAACTTTCCTGATTTGACCCCAAAAGAACATTTAGAAGCATTGAATCGCAGTTTGTGTTTCCTTAGGATTTTAAAAATGATCCCAAGGTCTCCTACATGCTTAGACACCACCTTACTTTTTACCACCATATTGTCTATATAGACCTCAATATTCTTGCCTAACTGTGGTTTAAACATTCTAGTTATCATCCTTTGATAGATAGACCCTGCATTTTTCAAACCAAAGGGCATCACTTTGTAATGGTAGTTCCCAATGGAGGTGACAAAAATTGTTTTTTCCTGATTATTTAGGGCTAGTGGTATTTGGTGATACCCTTGAAAGGCATCTAAGAGGCTCATCTGAGGATGGCCTACAGTTGCATCCATTAGCAAGTCGATCCTACGCATAGGGAAGGGATTTTTCGGGCAAGCCTTATTTAGATCTGTGAAGTCTACACACACTCGCCATTTCCCACTCTTCTTCTTTACCACCACAGTATTGGTTAGCCACTCAGGATAGAAAACCTCCTTGATAAACCCTGCTCGCTTAAGCTTCCTCACCTCATCTCTGATGGCATCAGAGTAATCCTTGGACAAGCACCAAGGCGGTTGCTTCTTGGGAGTGATGGATGGATTAACATTTAAGTGATGGCAGATGAAGCTCGAATCCAGCCCCGAGGCTTTGTAAGCTCTCCATGCAAATACATCAACATTTTTTCTAAGAAACTCTATTAGCTCTTCCTTCTCAAGAGGAGGCAGTTGAGCCATGGTCTGGAAGAACTTCTTCGGATCATCACCAACAACGATCATTTCTAAGTCCTCACATTTCACCTTTTCGGCCGATCTATTGACAAGCAACACCGGAACTCTTAATTGCTATAAGCCCCTTTCAGCAAAGGCCGAGGACTCAGCTTCGGGCTGATGTAAGATTACGGCCACCAGGCACTGCCTAGCCGTGGATTGACTCCCAACAATCTCTTTAATTTGGCTGCCCGATGGATATTTCACCTTCTGGTGCAGAGTAGAAAAGACGACTCCCAGCACGTGAAGCCAGGGCCTGGCCACAATGGCCGTGTAAGGGGAATAAGCATCCACCACAATGAAGTTCACCTCCACCACTTACAAACCAGCCTGCATGAGTAGTTTGATCTGGCCCCTCGGAATGACAACCTGCCCATCAAAACTCATCAAAGGAGAATCGTAGGCTGTTAAGTCCTCAGGTCTCAAATTTAGCCCCTTGTATAAGTCAGGGTACATAATCTCAGCACCACTGCCTTGGTCCACCATCACCCTTTTCACATTATCTCCCTCAATCCTGAGCGTGACCACCAAAGCATCATCATTGAGCTGTATGGTTCCGACTTTATCCTCATCTGTAAAACTTAACACTAGTTAGATGTTCACTTTAGCCCTCTTCGGCTCTGGATTGGCATCCTCGACGGATAACCGAGCCATAGACATCATTCTGGTAAGGCAAGAACCGGTCCTCCCTAGAACGATAAAGATGACATTTATCATACCCAAAGGAGGTCTTAAAGAAGCATCTCTCCAGGGTTCTAAGCCAGTCTGGCTCCCCTAGCCACTGGAATGATGCAAGAGCTGCTTCAACTTTCCTTCTCGGACCAGCTGGTCTAAATGATCCCACAAATTTCTACAGTCTTCTGTAGTATGTCCCTGGTCCTGGTGATATTGGCAATAGAGGTTCTGATTACGTCTCATGGGGTTTCCTGCCATCTTATTTGACCATTTAAAGAATGGCTCGTTCTTAATCTTCTCCAGAACTTGATGCATCGGTTCTTGGAACACTACGTTAACCGCTTGAGTGTTGGCAGACCCTGACTACTCAGCAAAGTCTCTCCAAGGCTGGTTGTTGTTGTATCGATCAGACTTAAAATCTCTCATCTCTTGAAGGATAACCTTATCCTTTCCTTTCCCCTGTTGCTGGTCTTCCTCAACCCTCTTATACTTGTTAATTCGGTCCATGAGTTGGCGCACGCTGGTGACAAGCTTTCTCGTTAAAGACTTCCTTAAACTGTGCTTAGTTGGGAGGCCAACTTTGAAAGTACTGATGGTCACGTCGTTAAAGTCACCATCTATTTCATTGTACATCTCCTAGTATCTGTTCGAGTACGTTTTCAGGGTCTCCCCTTCTCGCAGGGACAAAGACAGTAGGGAATCTAAGGGCTGAAGAACCCTGCTACAAGTGATAAAACGAGAACCAAATGCCTGGGTAAGCTCCTTGAAGGAACCTATAGAACCCGCCCTTAAGCCATCAAACCATCTCATTGCCACAAGTCCTAAACTAGAGGGTAACACCTTGCACATCAAGGCTTTATCCTTGGAATGGATAGCCATTCTTTGGTTGAAATGGCTCACATGTTTCACAGGATCTGTTCGACTATTGTAGATGGTGAATGTTGGTTGATTAAACCACTGAGGAAGTCTTGCCTCTTCAATCTTGCGCGTGAAGGGTGACCTGGAAACTTGGTTCAACGCCTTGCTCATAGCGTCATTCCCCAAGCCTTTGCGAGGTGGGCTCTTATACATACGTTTATGATGGTGCTCCTCATCGTAGGAGAAAGACTCGCTGGATGGGGTCCTTAACCTTCGTCTATAACTGGCATCCTCTCCATCATCAGAGGAAACATCAGAGTTTGAAGGGGTTCGCTTTCACCATGCACGGCGTAGCTTTCTCTGCAGATGGTCAACCTCCAGTTACAGGGCTTTGGTATCCTCCCTAAGAGAGAGATGGCTCTTATCTTGGGGTTGACTCCTACCGGACTGGACGGTATGCACTCTCCCCTCCCGATCCTTTCTTCGCTCAAGGTTGACAAAAGGATTTTCAGGTTGGGATCTTATGGATTCTGCCTGGTGTGGACCTAAACCTACCATGGTTGAACGTTGCACTCACTATCACCCAAGTATTCTTCCCACAAACGGCGCCAATTGTAAGGATCTAGTTTGAACTCTTAGCCCAAAAGGTATATGGACTTAGGCCCAAAAAACCAAAAACAATAAATTTGTAGAGAATGAGTTGGAAAACTGGGCTTTAATGAATTAAGCAGCAAGTAAACAGATCTTGGTTGACAAAGAAAGAAAGATAACAAATTTACACTAAGGAAAAATATCCTCGACAACGTTCGAGGAGACTGGTTCCTATATATTGCTCTTAAAGCTCTATTACAAATTTGATTCCTAATTACTACAAGGTTTTCCTTCTTTTTTTGGATCCCCTTCTCATTGAGGGTCTCTTACATTATATAACTCCCATTAGACTATCTTGATCCTACACTTGTTGATCATTTGAGCCCTTACTGGAGTGTCTGTCTCATCAGACACCCTCTTTGGCTTTCTGTGAGTTGTGGTAGCCAAGGCAGCACTGTTCAGGGGTCTTTTCCACATAAATGCGGCTAGAAAAGTAGCTGCAATGCATTCAATGTGGTGGTAGCAGCTTTCCTTTAGATATTTTTGGGTTCCCCTCCTTCTCGTATGTCCATGATGCACGTCCCTATCATTGGAGCTTCTTAGGAGGTCACCCTGATTGTTGAAATACATATTTGAGCTGTATTTATCATACCCGAGGATAAATTCCTCCTCGGACCACCTTCCACTCATTCCTTACTTATGAGACTCTAAACTGGAATCACCCATAACCGTTTATTCCTCCTCAAACCATTATGTTCTTGGCCTAGGCCCAAAATCCAAAATATGATTTGGGCCCCTAACCCTACCATTTCTAATCTTTATTTCATTACAAAAAACTCTAATTGTTTGGATAGTAACTTCACTAGTAGATTTAGTTAGTGGATTAATAGAACTATAAAAATTGTAAATTTATCTTTATAAATATAATTTTATTAAAATATTAAATAAAATATTTTTTTAACAATTAAATATTCAATGCGTCAATTTTAGTTTCACCTTAGGTCTTCACATCTATTGAGCCGGCCATGGACATCAGACATTTTTAAGTAGCCTTAAAATAACTAAGAGATTGATTTGGCGAATTGGTGTTTTGACTTAAAAAATCACTTTGAAGACGAAGGTTTGAAGAGCAATTGCAACAAAATGTCAAAAACTAAGAGCTTAGATACAAGGTGAATTATATGTATTGGAGGTCTTGTAAGTTTCATTGTATCGCAACTTTTCCATAGTGGGTTTGATGAGCTAGGCTAGACACCAGAGTGTTTCTCGGTTGTTTTATCACTTTGTGAACAATTCCTGGTCTTTTGTGTGTGATTTTTCCTATTATGGTGCGTTTGAATACTGCTTATTTTGCTGAAAACTGAAAACTGAAAACATTATAACAAAATAATTTTTAAATGTGTGAATAGTACTGTGAGACCCATTTTTAATGAAAAAATTGCAAAAAGTGAGGTTTGTGGATCTCGTAAATAGTGCATGGGACCAACTGGTATGCACTGCCCACCGCTTATTTTGCTGGTGTGAACAGTGCACTGACAAACAAAATCAAAAAGAAACGCAGGTCTCAATAAATAAATAAATAAAAAAGAAAAAAAGAAGAAGAAGAGGAAAACGCAGACGCCAGCATTTTCATCCATATCCAAACCAACACTATGATTGCTTTTATTGTTTTGTCCATGTAACAAATGAAATCAACTAATTAACTACTTAAATTGAATTTGTTTAATTGATAAAAAAAAATGGTAGTAAATTGTTGAACATAACTTTCATACTTCGATGAGTCATGATTAGTTGTATTGGTGATGTTATGACCACCTCGGACTTGACTAGCTCCACTTCCTTTTTTTTTTTTTTGGATAATCTGCGATGTTCATTAAAGGAAAAGAATACAAAAGAGACAACTACCTACAGGCAGAGACAAGAGCTTCTAGTAGATTGTCTTTATTGAAACAAAGGGGTTCTTTGGCTCTAAGAGACAGCTTTGCAGCTACATGGGCAGCCACATTACTATTTCTCTTAACCCAATGAAACAAACATCCTAAGAAGCTAGTCTTAAAGTTTAAAATACTGCTAATAATATTAACAATGGACCAGTCAGGAATTGCATTTTCTAAAGCCAGAGGATCAATACAGTTTTTTGCATCTCTTTCTATGATGATGTGGTCCCAATTCTCCTGATGTGCAAGTTGGATAGCCCAGAGAATGGTAGAGGTTTCGGCTACTGGTGGGGGACAACATATATGGAGTTTAGTCCAAACTTTAATAACACTCCCACTACTATTTCTGGTAACAATAGCTAAAGCAAATGATGATTTAGAGAACTTGATTTCTTAGGTACCAAATCTCATCAATTACAAAGGCCATATTTAGGGGAATAAGCCATTCATCATCTGTTGGGCATGAAGCTTTTGGAGGGTTCAGAATGATTTTGATGATATCTTCACAGTTGTGTAAATTGTTAACGTGTATAGTGTTGTGGGCTTTAGGCCCAACTAGATTACTTGTATAGCACACATTCTTGTACTACACTCTTACTTGTACTGCACTCATATGCCTCTTATATAAAGGCACTCATGTATATTCTTTTATTAGAGAAATACAATACTACAGATTTCAGTATTTCTAACATGGTATCAGACCCACTACTCTGACATTTTCTTAGCAGTCTTGTCTTTATTGGTGTTACTCCATTCTCTACATTGCTTCCGTAGTCACAACAGTTGTCGTAGCCTCTTGTCGTTGAACCTCCAATATTTTCTAGTTGTTGTCTTTGTGTTTCGAATCTACAGTCGCTGTCGTTGAGGAGTCCTACACCGCACAAACTACTGTACATGTCATTACCGTCGTGAATATTGCTTCGATTACATTTCTGCAAGTATCACTGAGATCGTCTTGCGCCGATCTACACGTTGGTGGAAGCCTCGCAGCCAACGGAGATAGCATGCGCTCCCATGCACTACCCAAAGATTTTGCTCCCAAGCTCACGGGTTCCACGTCCCGACAACCTTCTTCATGCACCTCCATGCACTTGCATGTGCTAGATTTGCACCTGCTAACGTCAGCCTTAGGTGACGTCATCACTGCCACATTAGCTGACGTCATCCTTGTCAGGATGTTGACCCGCGTTAACCATACTGTTGACTTGTGTTGACCAGACCGTTGACTTTGACCGTTGACTTTTTTGTCATAGTTGACTTTTGCAGTCCAGGTGCTCCTTACCCAGTTTTTTTGCGTAGATTTCATTTTTGCAGTCCATTTTTGCATTTTTTGCTTCTAAATGAAGAATAAGGATAAGTCTTCTTCCTTTTGCAACATTCATTGCCAACAATCCATCAAACGTTTTTGCAATTTTTGTAAACGTTTTGGTCACAGTATTGAGACTTGCTATCATCGCAACAAATCAACTGTTCCAATTTCTACTGCTACTGTTGCTAACACTGAGAGTGTCCAACCAATGGCTCCCGTCTTTGTACAGTCTCAGTCTTCTGGATCCACTTTCACCATTTCCAGAGATGACCTTATAAACATCATCACTAATGGCATTCATATGGTTGGTAATGCATCTTATTCCTCATCTCTCTTAGCTCTATCTGGTATGTCTCTTACCTCTTGGCTTATGGATTTTGCTTGTTGCAATCACATGACACCTCACTCGTCTTTATTTTCTGAACTTAAACTTGCACCACACCCTCTTAATATTCATATAGCAAATGGTTCCACAATGTCTAGTCATAATATAGGTTCCGTTTCAACCTTCAACCTCTCGATTCCTAAGGTCTTTAATGTTCCTGACCTTTCTTACAATTTATTCTCTGTGGGACAATTAGTTGAGTTGGGTTATCACATTATCTTTGATTATTCTGGGTGTATTGTGCAGGATCCAAGAACAGGACAAGAGCTTAGGATTGGTCCCAGAGTTGGGCGTATGTTTTTCGTGGACAACCTTCATCTTCTACTTGTTGCTCCTGTTTCTGTTGCTGCAGCTGATGCAGTTTCTTCTGTTCCTTTCCTTGCACTTTGGCATGCTCAACTTGGTCATGCATCTTCCTCTCGGGTACAACAATTGGTTTCTAGAGGTTTGTTAGGTTCAGTGTCTATAGAAAATTTTGATTGTGTCTCATGTCAGTTAGGAAAACAACCAGCTTTGCCTTTCAATACTAGTGAATCAAAATCCACTGATATCTTTGATCTTATTCATTCTGATGTTTGGGGGTCATCCTCTGTCTCTAGTATTGGTGGGTCTCCATATTTTGTTGTCTTTGTTGATAATTACTCTCGTTATAGCTGGATTTTTAATATGAAATATCGTTCTGAATTATTGCAAGTATATTCTAATCTTGCAAAAATGGTTGAAACTCAGTTTTCCAAACGCATCAAAATTTTTCGATCTGATAATGCTCTTAAGTACACTTAATATGTTTTCCAAACTGTTTTGCATTCCTATGGCATTGTTCATTAACTAACTTGTCCAGGTACCTCTCAGCAAAATGACAGAGCCAAATGTAAACTTTGTCATATTCTTGACACTGTTCGTGCTTTCCTTCTCTCTACCAAAGTTCCTGCTCCTATTCATACTATTAATCGTATTCCAAGTCCTGTTATCCAAAATCAAACTCCATATGAGCGCCTTTTTGGGTCACCTCCAGACTATCACCACCTTCGCTCCTTCGATTTTGTTTGTTTTGTTCTTCTTTAACCACATGAGCATAACAAACTTAAGCCTCGGTCAAGGCTTTGTTGTTTTCTTGGCTATGACGAAACTCAAAAGGGGTATCAATGTTATGATCCTGTCTCTCATCATCTTCATATCTCCCATAATGTTATCTTTTGGGAACATTGCCTCTTTGTCGAGCTCTCTCACTTCCATGCCTCCCTATCTTCCTCCTCTATCTTAGATCTTTTTCCAGATGAGGCACATATTCCTTCTGTAGTTGCTCTTGATCCTCCTATAGTTGTTCCTGATTCTCCTGTAGACTTCTCTGTCCAATCACCAGATATCATTGAGCCCTTTCTTAGTTCACCATTTAATGAACAAGTGGAAGATGAACAAGTCGAAGACGAGCTACCTAAACCCAACCTTGAGGTTGGGTCCCCTACTCCTACTCTGCCTGAAGATCTTGCACAAGAAATTCCACCTCGTCACTCAACTCGGGTAAGATCCATTCCTACACATTTACTTGACTATCATTGTTACACTGCCTTTGCTACACTACATGAGCCTCACATTTATCGTGAGGCTTCCATTTATCGTGAGGCTTCCATTGACCCTTTATGGCAGATTGCAATGAAAGAGGAACTTGATGCATTATCTAAAAACCATACTTGGGATTTGGTGACACTCTCCCCTGGGAAATCTGTGGTTGGTTGTAAGTGGATATACAAGATTAAGACTCGCTTTGATGGGTCCATTGAGCGCGACAAAGCTTGTCTCGTTGCAAAATGTTTTACACAGGAGTATGGGATTGATTATGAAGAAACCTTTACTTCGGTTGCTCGTATCTCATCTGTTCATGCCCTCTTAGCTGTTGCTGCTGCCAGTAAATGGAACTTTTTTCAGATGGATGTCAAAAATGCATTCCTTAATGGGGATTTAAGTGAAGAAGTTTATATGCAACCTCCTCCTGGTCTCTCTGTTGACTCTAACAAGGTTTGTCACCTTCAACGTGCACTTTATGGCCTTAAACAAGCTCCACGAGCTTGGTTTGCCAAATTCAGTTCTACCATCTCTCGCTTGGGTTACATGGCCAGTCATTATGATTCTGTCTTATTTTTTCGTCACACTGACAAAGGTACTATTTTACTTCTCCTGTATGTGGATGATATGATCATAACTAGTGATGACCTCAGTGGCATTTAAGAACTCAAGGATTTTCTCAGTCAGCAATTTGAGATGAAAGATCTTGGACATCTCAGCTACTTCTTGGGTCTTGAAATCAATCATTCTACAAATGGATTTTATATTACTCAAGCCAAGTATGCCTTTGAACTCTTGTCTCGAGCTGGACTCACTGATAGCAAGACTATTGATACTCCAGTTGAGCCTAATGCGCATCTGACTCCCTCAGGGGGGAAACCATTGTCTAATCTCTCACTTTACAGACACTTGGTTGGTAGCCTAGTTTATCTCACTGTCACTCGTCTAGACATTTCCTATGCTATTCACCAGGTGAGCCAGTATCTGTCTGCTCCATAATTGACTCACTATGTTGCTGTTCTACGCATTCTTCAATACCTAAAGGACACTTTCTTCCATGGTCTTTTCTACTTTGCTTAGTCTCCTCTTATTCTCCATGCATTTTCTGATGCTGATTGGGCAGGAGATCCCACTGATCATAGGTCCACCACTGGTTATTGCTTTCTTCTTAGTTCTTCTCTGATTTCTTGGCGAAGTAAGAAACAAACTGATGTGGTCCGCTCTAGTATTGAAGCAGAATATCGTGCCCTTGCTGATACCATATCTGAGCTCATTTAGCTACGATGGCTTCTCAAAGACTTAGGTGTGTCTACATCCTCTGCTACTCCTCTTTATTATGACAACTAAAGTGCCATTCATATTGCTCACAATGATGTCTTTCATGAATGAACTAAACTCATCGAAATCGATTGTCATTTTATCCATTATCATCTTGTCCATGGTGCTCTTAAGCTGATCTCAGACTCTTATAAAGTTCAACTTGCAGATATTTTCACCAAATCACATCCAAAAGGACGCCTTCATACTTTGGTTGACAACCTCAAGTTGGTCTCACATCCACCTTGAGTTTGAGAGGGGCTGTTAACATGTATAGTGTTGTAGGCTTTAGGCCCAACTAGATTACTTGTATAGCACACATTCTTGTACTACACTCTTACTTGTACTGCACTCATATGCCTCCTATATAAAGACACTCATGTATATTCTTTTATTAGAGAAATACAATACTACAGATTTCAGTATTTCTAACATGTTAAATATTAGCATCGATACACCATATTGAATATGCTAGTATGGATATGGATGCGGATGTGGAAGCATAAAGTATAGAACACAATAACACACGAGGGTTACGTGGTTCAGCCAAACGGCCTACATTCATGGAGGAAACCCTAAAGGGCTACATCAATAATATATTAGAGTATAGTACAAATCCTGTGTTACAAGGAATCATAACATGTGTATATATAGTAGACTAAACCCTAGACTAAACCCTAGACTAATAGACTTCCTCCATATATGAAACCATTCTTTACCTACTTGAATAACTTAGAAGACTTATACTCCTAATAAATTGTTGCCTTCTTGATCATTGGTTTCCTATAGTTTGAGAAGATCCCTTAAATGAAGTTTGGCTCTATGATGGTGGTTTGAGGAAGGCAATGGTCTTGCAGTGTTGATGCGACTTCTAATGGTGGCATGACTATACCGGAGAGTTTTGACGACAGTAGTAAGAAGCCAAAGAAGATGAACGCAATGAAGAAACATCGAGGAAGACAAAGATTGCTCTTAATACACTGTAAGGACAGAAAACCATGGCTATAGGAAGGTAGCTCTGATACCATGTTAGAAATACTGAAATCTATAGTATTGTATTTCTCTAATAAAAGAATATACATTAGTGCCTTTATACATGTATATATAACCCTTTTTTTAAGATACGGCAACTTATATAATACATGTCGATAGTTGAAATACATTAGTGCCTTTATACGGCAACTTATTTTTTGAGAAGAAAGACTAAGAAATACGGCAACTTAATCAATAATTATATGTAACCTAAAATAAATATTTTTATTTTATAATTTAATTTAAATAATAAAATATATATATAGTAGAATAAAAGCACACAAATTCTTGTTAGTTACAAGACAAATACACATAGTGTAAATTGAAGTTTTATCATACATTCCTATCAAAAGAAAAAAAAAAAGGTTTTATCATCATATATACATTCATATCAAAAGAAAAAATAGATTATAAAAGAATTTAAAATAATTAAAGAAAGTCATCTTACATATCTTGACACTTTTGATAATTAGGTTTTAACTAGAATAATTTTTGAAAATAGTTTCACTTGAAGTAAACTATGTTAATTACTTTAATAAACTTATCATGGGTCACATGGCCAAATTATGTCCAAAACCTTCTAATATTTGTAGATATCATATTTTGTCCATATTTGATTTGCGTACAAGACCTCAAAAATTTCAAAAAATATCATTTTTTACGAAGAGACCATGGGATCATCTAGATTGACATGGAACAACTCGTTCGGACATTGAAGCACTAGAAGTACCCTTTTAGGTCAAATTGACCCCAAATGCCCCTAGTCAACCTTGGGTTAACCAAAAGTCAAAATTGTTCAAAATCATCTCAAAACAAAAATTTCCATGTTTTTACATCAAACTTGAGCTTATTAGAGATTTTTATCAATTTTGACAACGTTTGACCTGAGGCTAACTCCTAGGAGTGCCCGAAAACTTAATTTCGATCCAACCATTAGAATTGGTTGGAACAAATATCATTGCAAAGAGTATCTAATTCCATTTCCAATGAGTGCTTGTGGGTCGAAATCAGAGCTAAAATGGTTAAGATACCTTGAAAATTGTGCTGAGCGCATCAACTCACTTCCAGAGGCTATATATTTTGATCCAACCATTGGATTTCCCAATTGCCAAGTGTTATGGAAACTATAAATCCATACCTTTCTATTGACACCAAGATCAGCTCAATTAGAGTTTGGGAAGGCCTTCAAATGATCAATCGAAATTAGAACGGAAAAGCAAGGGAAAAGGACAAGATTGCTGATGTTAGCATATAGGCTTGGCGGCCCCTAAGGGTGTGCCAGTAGCTGAAAGGTCACAAAAAAATCATAAAACCCCTAGACCACTAGAATTGAAAAAAGGAATTGTTGGGCATTGGGAGCATTTTTTATAAACAATTTCTCTCTCTCTCTCTCTCTCTCTCTCCAAAAACACCCAAAAAAAAAAACTTTGATTTACCTTTTTCCTTATATATCAAGAGGTAGTATTCTTGCTCTCATTTTCCTCTCCTTGGTCCTTGTACCTTGGATTTGAGGTTTAGGGATGTAGATGTAGTTTTTTAGTTACAATCTACACCCATTTAATTTCCTAGCTTTTTTATTGCTTCCTTTTATTTTTCTAGCATGTTTATTGCTTTATTTTTCTTCCTAGCATGTTTTATTGATTTCCTAGCATGTCTTCTGGCTTTCCTAACATGTTTTATTACTTTGATGTTGTTGGCCTAGCGTTCTTGGGCTAGGATATGTCTAAAATTCTTGTTTTTGCTACCTTTGCCATGTTTATATGTTCTTTGCCATGTTTATGCTTTAAGCTTTGTTTGGATGCTATGCTTAATGCTTTTCATAGCTTTAAATGTCTTGTTTATGCCTTTTTCTTGTGTTTGGTTTTTGGATAGGAAGTAGATCTAAATCTAGTGGTCTAGAACTACATTCGTACACCCAAGTTCAATAAAGGGTTTGGATTTGTTCCTATTTGCATGTTTGTGCTTTATCTACTCTTTTCCAGGTGTTTTTGTTTGGATCCATACTTGTATGCTTAGATCTCGTTTCTTGCATCCTTGCCATGCTTCACATGTTTGTCTTCCCTTTATGGGTTTGTGTGCTTGCACCTTCGATGCCTCTTTGTCTGTTTGGTTGCATCTTTTCCCCTTTTGTGGCTTGTGTGGATGCAATTGTGTGTTGAGAGTACATCTTAGTGATGTTGGCTTGCTTGCCACTTGCCTTTCTATCATTTGTGCTACTGCTATTATGGGTTGTTGTAGTTGGGTAAATGGCAAAAATGAGGGACCTTTGTTGGGTTGATGATAGAAAGGAGGGACCTTTCTATGTTTTGGCTCTGTTTTTCAGTGCTTTGGAGGTTGTGGAGATGGTGTTGGGAGTTGGCTACGTTTGTGGTTTCCAAATGATGAAAAAATAATGGATTTTTCTGTGCTTTCTAGTCTGTTTGCAAGCTTCTTATTTGTAGGTGTAGAAAATGATGACTTTTGCTTGAGAAGAGGAAAAAATGGGGAGATTTTTTTTTGGGCTCCATTTTTGGAGCTTTGGAGAAGAAGCTGTGATATAGTGTTTCTTTTTCTGAGTTGTATGGCTACTGCATTGCTAGGGGCTAATTGATTTATAGACCTAGGGATGTATGATAAAACAAGTATAGAAGTTTGAAAACTAATTTTTAAAAGTGAGTTTGCCTAAAACTTCACTTTGAACCTAAAACTTGGACCAATCTTCTGTCTTTTGAGTCTGCCTTTTTATAGATGAACTAAACCATGGTATGTCTTTAAAAATTACCTGTGTAAGTATAGTTAACTCAAGTTAATCTGTTAGTGAAAACTTGTAGAATTCTGTGAAAATGAATAGTAAAAGTTTTACTATTCATGAACAACAGTCTATCTACGAATCTATCAAGGTACTATTCACGCATGTTAGTGAACAATAGTGACTTCTGAAAAATCTGTCTGCATCTGTTTGGACTGTTTGGAAGTTATTCATGCGTGTTGGGTGAAGAGCGATTTGTCATTAATTTCTTTCTCTATCAGTTTGACAGTGGCTATAGTAGCTGTTCTGTCATTATGTCTGTTAGGTCCTTTTTCTGTTGTTCACCAAGTAAATACACTGTCATTGCTGACACAGTATTCTAAAGGGAGGATTGAGATACGGGGTGCAATAGTTCTAATTTCAACCATTGATTTAATCCAATGATTGTAAAGAGTTGTCACGTCATCGATCCATATCTCACTAATTTGTTTCTCCACTTTCTCCCAACTCACTTCCTTTTTTCTTTTAGATTCACCAAATTTCAAAATTGTTCTCTCTTCCACCAAAACTTGCTGTACGTGGGACACCAACATTGAATCCATGATCATGGCTACAAATGGAAGCCTCTGAGGTCCACACGACCACCACCAGTGGTGCTTGTCGGCCTAACCTTCTCCTCTCTCAACGTCTCTCTATTTTCTCGACATCTCAAGTCCAGCTGTGGCCAAGCTTCTACTTGCCCCTTCTCTGGCAATGCTTCTCAACGGCGTCACCAGCGTTGGTGGCCGTCAAGTCCTCTCTTTCTTCTTAATTTATTATTTTTTTTCCTCTCTTTATGTTTGCTTTTAAGACATAATTGAAACCTATGGTTTCTTATTTTTTATTTTTATTTTATTTATAAGCTTTTGATTAGTTTGATATTGGGTTTTCTTGATGCATGTAAAGTCTGGTAATTTTTCTTAGGTTGGGTTTTTTGGATATGGCAAAATGTTTAATTGGCAGTACCTCAATGTTCTATTTTATTTTAATGTTGGTCTTGGAAATGCACAGAAGATGTTTGTGAAAATGTCCGTTAGAAACTTTGAAGTAATGTTCAGCTCACCAATGATAAAAATAATTGGGGGTTTTTGTCAATTTCTGTTGTTTTGGTATGTGGGTTTTTTTTTCCTCTTGTTTGCTCACCAATTTTGGGGTCAAAGGGATGATATTTACTCTTCTAATAATGTGACTTCATTTGTTTATTAGATATTCATATTTTTGTTGGATATGTGCATACTTGTTTATTTTCTTTTGTAGAGTTCTATTATCTTCTATTGGTCTTTTTCTGTCTGAATTTTCCTGTTATTAGCTAGTATTTTTTTTGTTAGTAATGTGCACAAATATTTTTTCTTTACATTCTTGCATTTGGGTTTCCTTTAGGCTGTGTTTGTTTTGGCTTTAAATCACTTTCGGAAATGCTTTTCCGTAAATGCGGGTGTTTGGTTGCGCATGGAAAATAAATTTTCGGGAAAATATTTCCAGTTGACCATGTAAAATGAGGCTTTGACCTGGAAATGGTTTTACATTTCTATTTTCACTTCAAACCATTTCCGAGTTAGACGTGCAAAGAGAGAGATAGAGAGAGAGAAAGAAGAGAGAGTTACCGATCCACCAATCGCACCCCAGCCTTGGCGTTGCTAGCACCCCAACACCAGCGCCGCCATATATCTCGCACCACCACCGAGATCGCATCACCACCGAAGACCGATCCACCCAGACCAATCGCACCCCACCGAAGACCGATCCACCGAAGATCGCATCACCCCAGACCGATCCACCCAAAACCGATCTCATCGGCGCCGTCGTTACCTATGACCAATCTCATCGCCCTCTCGTCATTACCCATCATCGATCTCGTCGCCCTCTCGTCGTTACCCATCACCCAGACCAATCTCTCCCTTTCCCTCCATTTTTGATCACTCTCTCTTCCTCCCTCTCTCAGTTTGACCGAATGGTGGAGTTTAATGAATGGTGTTGTTTTGATTTTTGTTTTTTTAAGTTTATAGATTGAAATTTTCTATTATAAAATTTGTTTGGTAGCTGAGAAAATGGGTGAGAAAATGTGAGAAAGTAGTAGGAAAATAGCATTTTCAGAATGTTACCAAACACATGAAAATATTTTCTAAAACAATTTTCATAATACAACCAAACACTTGAAAACATTTTCCTTTCCCGAAAATAGCATTTCCGAAAAATATTTATTTTCCAAAAAATATTTTACATTGAACCAAACACAGCCTTAGTTGCAAAGAAAAGTTAAAGATGACTAGCACCTTATGCACAGTAAAATGTTAGACACTTTTTTACCTCTCAATGATTCAATAGCTCATAAAAATTATTTCAATGTTCATGTGTTTGAGATTTTGTCTATTTTTTCTATATTGTGCAACAATGAGAGCAACAAGAACATTTCACTAATACCTTTGTCTTGTTCTTGTTTCCTTTGTTTTCTTTGGATTTTAGACTTTTCGTGACTGCATAGCCTAGGAAATGAAATAAAAACTTGTTTTCAGTTACCTTACTTGTCACACCCCAAACCCCAAAGGGTCTGAAGCATGCGAAAGACATCTTAAAGTACCTGTAGATTTTTCT
Organism: Quercus wislizeni; assembly: GCA_023055345.1. Classification (NCBI taxonomy): domain Eukaryota; kingdom Viridiplantae; phylum Streptophyta; class Magnoliopsida; order Fagales; family Fagaceae; genus Quercus; species Quercus wislizeni. The sequence goes on from JALGQJ010000010.1 coordinate 16,728,013, forward strand.
TTCTTTCCTTTTTGACAATCCAATCCACAAAATTATATCAAGTTCTAATATCAAGAATTATCATAATAATTTCATTGAATATACTCTCAAAGTAAGTCAGAGCTCTAAGTAATAATTACAAAGACCATTGGTCACAAAAGAATAGAGGTTTGAATAATTAATTACATATCATCAGCTTGTCTCATCAGTGGGAATAACATCACAACCACTATAATATACAAAAGAATGAGTCAAGCCTATTTTAAGATTTACACCATCTAATATACCCACTACAAAAGTTCAGCCTCCATTAGTAGTTAGTCTAACTACTATTAGCCACCAAAAAGCTGTCTCAAAATGTTGTTTCCTACTCTAAAAAGGTTATAAAAATAACGGGATGAGACAGAACCTAGCAAGTAGCATAATTAATGGGGGTGGGGGAAATGCGAGTTTCATCCTCAAAAATAATAATATGACAAGAATGATTTAATAATGAAACACAAAGTTTCTTAAAGTAAATACCTCGAACTATATACTATAATCTGTGAGTACTATCAATATAATTTCCAAAGCCATAAAATCTACATACGGTAATTTTATCACAAATCTACCATACTACCACATAGATCGATCAAGGGATCCACCCATTCACAACTGGCATGATATTGTCCTCTTTGGTATGCAGACTCTTGGCCCCATGGACAGCAGCCTCACCCATACCCTCAAGGTTTTTCTCTCTCCCCATGGGCAACAGAGAGAGCGCGTCAAATAGGACCTCTCTTACATGTGGTCTCTTGGTCCCATGGGCAGCAGCCTCATCCACACACAATCGAGGAACCTCTTTCCCCCATGGACAGTAGGGAAGAACGCGTCATCCAAAGTAAAAGGGCACTAACCTGGATTTGATTTCGTTGTCACAAAAACTATAGAAACCAAATCGGGTGATCATCGGGAAATCACTCATGGCATGGTGTTAAAACCACATAAAACTCACAGGTATACATTTCCTTTCAAATACATAGTTTATAATAAGGTAGTTTCAGAAAAGCCTTAAATGATCTAACTTCCACAAATTTTATAAGGTTTTCAACTTCATTCTTGTCAAAAATATTTTCTATCAATTTCCCACATAACAAAACAAAATAAGCATCTTTAAATTTTCTAATATACCATAACGTCCAAGATTTCCTTATCAAAGATTAAATAAAAGATGCTCATTTTTCCATATCAACAACTCATGCATTTTTCCAAATGCAATATCAAATATGATGCATTTTCATATATATAATCACATATATATATATATATATATATATATATATATATATATATATATATATATATATATATTAAGGTTACGATATAATAGTTTTTAGGAAAATATATTTTCCATAAGTAGTTTCCAAAAGTGTGTCTAACCCAAAAACAACATGATTATTTTTTTCAAAATCCCATTAAAAATCTACTTACCTCGCAACTGCAAAATCCTAATTCTCCAAGCTCCAAGGGAGATTAGCTAGAACCTAAACAATATCAAGCAAACCTATCACAATGAGCACAAAGCTTGAAATTGTATCTAACTACAAACTAAGAATTGCTAAGTAAGAACTTAATTAGACAAGCCTAGTATTCAACCTCACATGTAATGTATTCCACTTCTAAAATTTCTCAAAACACTTTAATTTGCAAGGCATAGACTCCCATTTATACTCATAAATCATTCAAGGTGTCATATCTAACATCAAAACCTCCACACTTTATAAGTACTTCCCACAAGATTTATATAACATCATTAAGTGACCCATGACACCAAAATCATAATTTTCTCCAAGACAAACAATTTAAATCTTTAACTAGCTCCAAATAATCGATAAACATTATATTCACCATAACAAGCCTTAGATAGCCATCATTGTAAAAATCATGAACTCACTCATCAAATACATCCACCAAGACCAAAACCCATACATATAAACACATGAATATCATTTCCAAAGCTTTTAAATCACATGAATATCATTTCCAAAGCTTGGGTAAAATAACCTCAAACAAGAACATAATACCCATCAAAAGAGATTAGAACTTTTACCTCAAAAAAAATGATGAAGATGCTTTGGGGTTCCTAAGTATTTTTCTGATGATCTTGCCGGAAAAATGATGGTGAGATGGTGTGGTTTGGAGTGGAGGCCGGCGGTTGAATGTGGAAGTGAGTGTGTGTGTGTGTGTGTGTTTCAGTAAAGAGAAAAGAAACAAAATGAAAGAAACAAAAGAGAGAAGAGAGGTGGGTGAAAATGTGTGGTGGGGAGTGGGGTTAGGTGGGGGCACACGTGGTCCACAAAAAAATATGCTGACTCTTACTTCTTCTTCTTCTTCTTCTTCATTTTTTTTTTTTTTTTTTATTTTTTTTTATCTGAGTGGGACGTTACATTACTGCTACGTATATGGCCATTTTTTTTTCCCTCTTGAACATGGAGTAGTATAGGCCAAAGAATTTCTAGATAATTTGTGCGAAATGCACCCACAAAGAGATGGAAATCAAAATTTTGGTTTTTGTGTTTAAAGGATTTTCCAATGGTTAAAATAAAGTTGCTGGTTACATTGTGATTTTTGTTTCCCTAGATTCTTGTACATACACATGAACAACATGCTTGTTGAAATTCCATTTTGACTACATGGGTGGAAGTAAAAGGGGCTCTCTGTCAATAGTAGAACAACAAATCTCTTTAAGAACTGGAAATATTTATGCTAGCAAAACCTATGGAGGGGTGGGGGAAGTTGTAATTCCAAGATTTTTTTAAATATATGTAAAAGTTAAAAATAAATAAATAATGCTTTTAGATTGGAACATTGAAAGCCAGAGAGGTTATGTAGGCCTCTTTAAATTTAAAAGGTTTACTTTGCTTATTTCTATGCATGTGATGTGTGGCTTAATTATAAACTTATAATTTCATTCGTAATGTACAGTCAAGAAGCAGGAGGCACACCAGCTGGAACTTAATGAGCAAGTCATGCCATGGACAATGCTATGTTTGGAACGGTACAGGAAGAAAATGTAATATGTACTAAACATATTTTGAAGTTTTTTATTCCATTTCTTTCTCCCACATCACATCCCAAGTCCTCTCTCTCTCTCTCTCTCAAATGAGGCCTTATGATAAAATATATTTGTTTTGTTAATTTTTTAATACAGACGAGACTTGTTTTAAATTATTTTAATGCGTTATAATCTTAAAATAGAATATGTGATGTAGAGTAAATTATAAAATCATGAGTTAAAAAAAACAGTGTCAAATGCTAAACTGTGTTAGAAGAGTTCATGGGCATGATATATATATATATATATATTTTCTTTTTGGGTTGGAGAAAAGGAAATTTCTCAGCCCATCTCATTGCCCACAGCTTTTTGTAATAGCTCTGGGCCTATTTCTCAAGGCCTGGTCAGAGATGGCCAGGGGCCCAAGCTTTCTCTTTTGTAAGCCTTCCAGGGCCTTTTTTTATTCAGCAAATCAAATTTGTTTTCGGGTTGGACTTGTCTAATAAAGTGAGTATTGGGTTTAATTGTGGATTGGGCTCAAAGGAATTGGGGGACTGAACTTAGGAAAAAATTTTCAAATTCCACAATCGAGTTTGTGTAAGATACTATCCCAATCAAGATCCGGTAATAAAGGCAGCAATTAATAACACATTTAAAATTGCAAATCAGCTTTAATATTTTCTTTATTCTCTTTTCTCTTCAAAGTTTTAACGTTAAATTCTTCAAAATTGTTACCATTTTTTAATTTGGGCATTCATTTTCCATGGAGAGACACCGTGAAACAATTCAGTCAATTAAGAATTTTTTATTTTTCCAAATCCAGCTTCTTTATATTTTTGACTTCAATCATACTTCAATACTTTCTATATCTTTTCTCTTCCCTATTCAAAAGTTTTAATGTTCCAATTCTTCAAAATTGTTACAATTTAGGTTTTAATGTTCCAATTCTTCAAAATTGTTACAATTTTTGAATTTGGGATTTAATTTACATGAAACATACCGGTAAACAAGCCAATCAGTTCGACCCAAGACCCGATTACTCGACCCAAATTTGTGGGTTGGGTCATGTTCCTCCCTAGCAAACCCCGAGTCCTCATTTCTGAGAGAGAGAGAGAGAGAGAGAGAGAGAGAGAGAGAGAGAGAGAGAGAGAGAGAGAGAGAGAGAGAGAGAGAGAGATTATGTAAAATAAAAAATCTCAAGAAGACAATTTCAACATAAAATTTTCTTTCAAAAATGATGATGTTATTGTTTGTTTGTTTAGACCCCTGTATACTCAGATTGTTTAACCTAAATAATTAACCAAGTTGATATTTAGGTTTATTAGAGAGATTATGTAAAATAAAAAATCTCAAGAAGACAATTTCAACATAAAATTTTCTTTCAAAAATGATGATGTTATTGTTTGTTTGTTTAGACCCCTGTATACTCAGATTGTTTAACCTAAATAATTAACCAAGTTGATATTTAGGTTTATTATTCAGATCTAGGTTAGATAGTAATAAATCATATCATGCACAGGGGAAAAATAAATAGAACAACAATATGATTACTTTTTTTCTCAAAAAAAAAAAAACAAAAAAAAAAAAACAATACGATTACTTAGGAAAACTAATGAAACCAACAATTTTAAGGTAAAAAACCAAGGGAGGATTTAACATAATCTATCCTCAAGGCAACCAAATTCACTATGATAGAATGAAAAGTTTACAATAAATTTAAACCCTAAATCTAAAAGAGTAAGGATTTGCTCCAAACAAGGTTGCAACACTTAATGCATAATGGTATACGTGTCAAAAAATTAGAGTGACACTTGTTAGTTACCAATTTAATGAATAACATCTGTTAACTCTTAACATCAAATCTCTCTTTCTTCAAAACCTCATTAACGCACTCCTTTCTCCTTCCTACGTTGTTATGTTGAATTACTGTCATAGGTCTTCTGCTGCTTTGTCACCCAAAAAGCCTCCAAGCATGCTCTTTTCATTCTCAAACTCATCCTTGTATAGTTGTATGTATTCCAAAGAGATGTCCGTTGGACGACCTCCATAGTCCATAGTGACCAGTTGTTTCAACAACAACTTAAAATTTGGAAGCTCAGAAAGATTCTTATTATCCAAGGTTGAGTTAAGAAGGCTTGACTGCATTAGATCATGAGGTGCCAGATCCAAATACCAACAAATTCCTCAAGATTGGAGTCCACAATGCTGAATTTTCTTTCATAGATTGAATGTCATAAATTTCCTTATAGCAACGACAAATATCTCTCTCTCACTCTTTCCTCCTTCTCCTTCGTTCTTCTCACTTCTCAGATACCCAACCCCCACAAAACCAAATCAAAATACAAATCTCTCTCTCTCTCTCTCTCTCTCTCTCTCTCTCTCTTCAAAAATAATTGTACACACATGCTTAGATTCACATAAGTACAAATCACAACTGACAAACCCAAATCAAAACCCATTTTTTTCGACCTACCCAAAACCCACAAAATTTAATAATTTTGAAAAAAAAAAAAATCCATTTCCAAAACAAGAACCTCCATTTTTTAAATCCTTAAACAAAATACCAAATTCTCAAACCCACAACCAACCAAACAAATGTAGAGCTTTTTTAGCCATACATAGAAAAATAGATCGAAAATAAAAACAGAAGAATATGAGAAGACCACCACCAGTGGTGGGTGAGCTCTTGAAGGTTCGGCCATGCTGGTTTATGGTGGAGCCATAGAGCTTCGATTACCTGTGTTTTGGCCATGAAGGCTTTGAGTTTTAGGTAGCATCTTATGAAATGTGACCCTTTACTCCATTCATTGGATTAATCATCATAAACAATCAATTATTTTTGAAGAGATAGAGAGAAATTTTTATTTTGATTTGGTTTTGGGGGCTGGGTATTTGAGAAGGAGGAAGGATAGAGAGAAAGGAGTACATTTATGGGGTCTTGAAGAGAGAGAGAAGGAGTTTGTCTTCATGTGAGAAAAATAAGTCAATAGAAATAAGTTAACAAACGTTATTCATTAAATTGGTAACTAACAGGTGTCACTCTAATTTTTTGACACATATATCGTTATGTAGCAAGTGTTGCAACCTTATTTGCAGTAAATCCTTGCTCAATCTAAAACTACCTCATGTAAAACTTACTAACACGACCACGTGTAGCTCCGAATTCATGAACTCTTCTATCTTAGATTTGTTGAACACAAATTCCCACGTTTGTGACTTTGAGATCCCACTCAAAGGTTTAGCATCACAAACTCTCCAGTTTGTGAATCCAAGACCACCCTTGAAGGTTTAAATCTCTAGCACCTTTGATGACTAGTGATGACAACAACTTGTACAACATCGGATCTTGAGTTTTGTTCAAAGAATAACACCGATAGAAGATTTGAGAGAGATTTGGGTACAAAAACCCTAGATCTAAAATTAAAGGTATAAGATGCACTCTTTTCTCTCTAAAAACCACTCTAGGGTTAGCTTATAATGTCCTTTAAATACTGTACCAAATAGGTCACGTTTTGGGCTTCAAATGGACAAGTTTAGGCTAATGGCCCAAACTTTAAAATTTTGTAGATGCAATTCTCGATCAATCAAACTAGGTAGATTTCGAATTCTTCTTTCTACATCTTGTATGTTCTTGAATCTTGACTTGTATCAACTTGAGCATTGTCTAATCAAACATATAGACTTAAGAATCTATATTAAGACAAGTTTATGCTCACGGTTTGCCAATTATTTTAAACTTTTAGAACCTAACAGTTATAAAATCTATTTCATAAAGAAAAATATTTCAAATTCCATAATCAAGTTAGTGTAAAAACTTTTTTGTTTGTTTGTTTGTTTTTTTTTTTTTTTTGGCAAAGTGTAAAAACTAGAAAGAATCCTTATCAAATTTATTGGCCTTTAATGGTGTAAATTACAATTATTTAAACCATTTTCCAAATTAATTAATCCAAATAAGAAAGAATCCTTATCAAATTTATTGGCCTTTAATGGTGTAAATTAAAAGTTAGTGTAAAAACTAGAAAGAATCCTTATCAAATTTATTGGCCTTTAATGGTGTAATAAGTTTTAGCTTTAATGGTGTAATAAATTTTTTGGCCTTATCAAATTTATTGACCTTTAATGTTGTAAATTAAAAGTTAGTGTAAAAACTAGAAAGAATCCTTATCAAATTTATTGGCCTTTAATGGTGTAATAAATTTAGTGGCCTTATCAAATTTATTGGCCTTTAATGGCTTATCAAAACTAAAAAGAATCCTTATCCAAATTCTCTGTACCACTTTTTATGTATCACTCTATGTTCCACCAAACACTACTTACTATGTGTATGATTGTTTTCCATTTTAAACTTCAGTTATTCTATAAGGAAAGTAAAATCAAAGCACGGCAAGTAGTGGTTAATGGAACATAAAGTGGTACACAAAAAGTATTATAGAAGATTTGGACTCTATAAATATTGAATCCAAATCTTCTGTCCCATTTTTCCTGCTCCACTCTATACTCTACCAATAAAAGCTTGCCATGTGTTAACATAATTAATTAAATGCTATCATTATTGACTTATTAAATATTATCATTATTAATTAATGGTAGTATTTAATTAATTAGGTGAATACGTGGCAAGCTTTTATTGGTGAAGTATAGAGTGGAACAAGAAAAGTAAGATAGAAGATTTGGACTCATAAATATTGCCTATGGGGGGATCCGATTCTATAGAGCAAAGCAAAGTCGCTAGAAATCAAGGTTGTCCTGTATCCACACAAACGTCGTAGATATGGATCTTGCATCTTCCAAGATAGCTTCCATGGTCATTATCCTAATGGTCATTTCATCTTGTAAGTTCTTTTCCCTCTACTAATTACAAAGGTAGAGTTTTTTACACAACATGGAAGTGGCTAATGAAAATTATGAAATAATTTTGAATGCAGGTCTATCATTGACAATGGTGCAAGTTTCATGTGAAGTCCCAACCGGTTCCTTTTGCATTGGTGGCTAATGCGATCGTGAGGAACCCTTGGGTGTCTCCGCACTCGCCTCGCCTGATTGTACTAGTCATCTTCAATGTCCGGTATTTGGATGCCCTGTGACATGTAATATATGCAGAAGGCGTTGCATTAATTATAGGTGTAAACCAGAATGTAAAAATCTACCACCAACAAATGTATAAGGCAATGCGTCGATGGTCAATGTATTTGGTACGTGCCAATGCTGAATATTCTCACTTCATTGTGAAATGGCACTAAATAATCTTACTTGACTATGTAATCAAGTATGAACAAAATGATTTAAAAAAAAAAAGAGAGTTATCCATAAATTACGTGTGTTATTTTTTAAAGGATGTATGTAATTCATATTCTTTTTACATTTCTTTTAATATATATATATATATATATATATATATATATATATAAAAGTATTCTTTTTACATTTCTATGTTTACTACTTGTTTAATTGTATTTCTAAAAGGAACCCTTCTAGTCCCAAGTTTGCATACTTTCCATAAAACTTCGGTGAGTTAGGGAAGCCAATTCCATTTAATTTTATCATACGTGTACGGAAATCAAAATTGGTTTTTTATTTTTTATATTTATTTAGTAAACAGTAATACTTATTAGAATTGGTTTTGATTAGTGGTTTAATTGCATGTTTCCAAATTCAAGTTTAATGCACTAAAATTTGATATGCTAACTAAAATGGTTATAAAAAAAAAAAAATTCATTTCAAAACTTTGTCTTTTATCACCACCATGATTTGAGATACTTTGAAATTCCATTTAAAAACCCCAACATTCATTTGGTTTTGTCAACTCCTCCATCTTCCTTTTATTTAAATGTTGACATGTGAAAGAATCACTTAAGGTCTGGTAGTTCTAGCCCACTCTTAAGAATAATATTCAAAATACTAAAAAAAAAAAAAAAAAAAAAAAAGACTTGGGAGACCATTTCTATTTTTGAGATTTTATTAAAATAATTTGGGAAAAATGCCAAGACACCCCTTAAACTTTGGACTAGTGGCCAATACACCCCTTGAACTTTTATTTTAACCAATTTCCTCCTTGCACTTTGAATACCTACCAAATTGAGCCATCAGTTAATTTTGCCAAATTGAGCCATCCTTTAACGTGTAAAATTTGTAGATTACTTTTTTTCTTTAGGGATAATGATAGAGCTCATGTACTTTTTTTTTTTTTTTTTAATGAAAAGTTTCAAATTTGAAGTGTGAGATTTAAAAAAAAAAAAAAAATTTAAAGATAAGCTCCTTAATTTAAGAAATAGAAGAGTTTTGATAAATATGTGGAGTTCATTATTTTCACTTTTCAATTTATTTACAATTTTGTCATTAAAAACATTTTCTCTATCTTGAAAACATTCTCTCAACATTTTCAAAGTCCTTTTCTGAACAAGGAAAATATGATACAATTTTTTGAAAACATTATTTAGAGAAAATCAACCAAACGATAAATTCAAGTATGTGACCCACCATTTTATGGATTACAAAATGAAAAACTATATTTAAATACTCTTAGGTATAATCTAAATTTCAATGAGGTGATTCAAGGGAAGAGAATTGGTAAATTCATTCTGTGTTTCCAAATAGAATTGGGCAGGTTAATCTTTGGATTTTAAATTTGAATCCTAGAAATCAATTTGAAAAATGTAGAGGCTTTAATGAGGTGTTGAAATATAAGATCTTTCCATTGGAGTTAAGCTCTTAAATTTGAATTTAAGTTGATATTTTTATTGGCAGAGTTTTTGATAAGTGATTGTATCTTTTCTCAAGTAAGTGTGTCATTAGTGCCAAGAGATTTTATTTTAATATTTAAATCAATTTCGAATTGGAAATAAAATATGAAAAGTATAAAAGATGTTTGGATCTTGAATGAGAAGATTTGGTCAAGGTTTTAAATTGGAAAATGAAATAAAAGGGAAATCTATAATAGGAATATATATATATATATATATATATTATTTCTTGAGTTCACTCCTGCTATGAGACTTTTTTTTTTTTTTGGTTTAGTGTTACCAAAAAACTTCCTACATCAAATGTTATAAATGCTAAAAAAATTTAGCATTGATGAATAGGACAATGCTATGTTTGGAACTATACGGGCAGAAATGTAATATGTGCTAAACATACTTTGATTTTTTTTTTTTCCTTAAGTTCTCTCTCCCACATCATATCCCAAGTCCTCTCTCTCTCTCTCTCATATGTGGCCTCATGATAAAATATATTTGTTTAGTTAATTTTTTAATGTGTTATAATCTTAACAAAGGGTAGCTTTTTGTAACATCTCTGGGCCTATTTCTCAAGGACTGGTCAGAGATGGGCAGGGCCCAAGCTTTCTCTTTTGTAAGCCTTCCATGGTCTTTTTTGTTCAGCAAATCAAATTTATTTTTAGGTTGGGCTTGTCTATTAAAGTGAGTACTGGTTTTAATTGTGGATTGCGCTTAAAGGAGTTGGGGGACTGAACTTTGGACTTGGGCCTAAGCCTTAAGGTGAGCTTGATGGATTGGGTTGGACTTAGACTAGTTTATGATTCCTAAATGGGTTAGTTTCAAGTTTCAACCCAACCGAAATCTATTTCTCATCTTCTGGAAATCTCTCAAATCTCCCTCTCTTTCTTTCTCCGTTGTTCGATCCTAGCCACCATCAACCCCACTAGCAATGGTGACTTTGTCTCTCACAACCCCCCACACACTCTCTCTCTCTCTCTCTCTCTCTCTCTCTCTCTCTCTCTCTCTCTCTCTCTCTCTCTCTCTCTCTCTCTCTTGCCAAAACCTCTATGGCCACAACAATCAAGCTACCACCATAGTGGCTCCCTCTTCTCGCGCAAGCCTAGCCCAAGGCCGACCCAAATTAGCACCACTACCATCCACAACAGTGCAACTCAAGGTGCCACCATTCGCCATTTTTTATTTTGGGTTTGGAATCTAGAAGTGGGAAAGAATTAAGGTAGAACTACCCTTTGAAAAATAAAAATATTAAACATGTTTTTTTTTTTTTTATAAAATGCAAACCATATGAAGCTAACTCGTAAGAAATTTTGATTACATACTAAGTTACTAACTTAGAGCATTCACATCAGCTTCACCAATCTAATATTTTAGCAAAAATTTGTCTACACTCAACCAAAATAAGTATGCATTGGTCTCAGTAAATTAACTAAAGTTTTTAACGAGGATAGTCTTATCACTACATATAGTGAGCCTTTATCATTGCTAAATTTATATATATATATATATTCAATTTCATACTCTTTCCTCCTCTCTCTTCTCCCTTCCTCTCTCTTCCTGACTCTTTCTCATCAGCATGCCACTCTATACCAACACAACTACATGGGAAGTAGCCATATGCCTCTTCCTTAATGACTTCCTTGCCTCAACCTTCTCCAATGGGAAGGGAAAGCATTCAACAAAACTCCAAAATGATACTATAGACACCTCATTTTGTACCCCTTATGACTTGAGCCCTCATTCCCCAATGATGATGTCACTTGAGGCCCAATGTTGATTTAGGGCCCAATTTCGTGAAATTAATCTTGATTTGAGGAATTACTTATGGAAAAATAAAACTTATTTTTGGAAAAGAAATGCTACAAGAGACCTTAAGTGTGCATACGTATACACGCGTATGCACACACACACTTGAAGTATGCGTACACATACTTAATGTCACGTCCCAAACCCGATACCCGAATTTGTGACCATGATCGGCATGCTAATATCAAGTTTAAACTTGATATTAACAAGAACCAACTTAACTTTTATAAAACTTTTACAAAAACTTACCTCTTTCTTTCCATCCTAGTTTCATTACTTAAATTATATAACTTTTCACTTGACATTCAGAGCATCTACACTGTACTCAAAGAATAACATAATCCATCAGTTACTCAAATTCTAAATTTCACATAATACATCTCTTAATACTTTAAGGTACACAACTTTCATTAGATCCTAAAATACACAATAACTATAAAGCTAAACGTTAGAACGCTAATTTGGGATCTCTACTTTTAAAACTAAAACTAGCTCATTCCAAAACTCAACTAAGGCTCTTTCTACTCCAAAATAAAACCTATTGACTGAAAGAGTGGAAGGGATGAGCTACACAGCTCAGTAAAGGTAAGATACATAAGAATTTAATAAGGATGCATGTAAATCAAATCATTTCATTCTATGAATATTCAAATAGGAGAACATCTTTTCATGCATAGTATTTTATACTATTCATAATAATAACTTATACGCTTTTCATATAAAAATAATTGTTCTCCCTTTTCTTATCAAAATAATATTACCAAAACCTTTCGGATTTAATTTCTTTCATTTCTTACAAAGTCACCAAATATAATATTGATTGTTTAGAATCATATACATACATACATACATATATATATTCTCGTTACAAAATAATCATTTTAACTTAAATCAGATAATTGGTAACTTTGTCTTAAACTAGAAACATCTTAAAGAATAACAAAACTTTTCTTCATAAACTTCTTCTCGTAAAATATTATAACTTTCATAGTCATAAAACTTAACGTTTCATAAAGAACAGATATCTTATAACTTTTTTACATAAACTTGTACTTTCATCAGAAGTTTTATCTTTAAAGCGTAACAAAACTTCAGAAACTCTTATATTTAAAGAATAGTTCTTCTTTTCATCATAAACTTCCTTTCATGAGAGCTTTTAACTTTTCATAATGCATTTAAACAAAATCATTCTCTCATGATTAATAACATAATATAGCTGTTCATAAATAACTTATTGGTTAGTCCATATCTGATAAGTCTGTACTTATTTGGGAGGCTTCTAGCACCACGGTGCTAGGCATTCGATATTCCCTACAATGTCGAGTATTCCTAGGATCACATCATAATACATACATTCAACCATGGGGGTAAGTTAACTTCCTCCACAAGTTAGTCATAACCAACAAGGGCTGGTACATCATAGCTAGTCCCACTTAATGGCTAATCAAATAACATTTTCCATGGAAAACCAGTAATTAACCCCTATTGATAGAGTTCAAATCACTAGAGGACATAACTCGAAAACATTTCATACTTATACATTATACTGAAATTTCTTATTTTGTATAATATTTCATAATAATAGCATTTCCATTCTTTTCTTTAAACATCATGTTCGTGGAAATTAATAATGGCATCAATATGCTTAAATCATGTACATAAGGTTTTGAAAGCTCACAAACATATCTTTGTCTAAAACATACTTATATGTCATACCTCTAATAAAAAACCTTTTAATGCATCATATACTTTAAAATAACCTCATGACTTACCAAATGCTCATATACCTTATCCCTTATCTGAAAGCAGAGGAACCGAAAGTCTATAGTCGAAGAAGCTTAGACTTGGATACTGGTAACATCTAAACCAAAAATCAAAGTTTATTAATATCAATTATTCTTTATCATAAACTTACACATTCATCTCAAAGCCTATCTCTTAAAATCAAGGAAATCATAATCTTACCTTAAAAAGGTTCCACAAACACAAGATACATTCATTAACACCATAATGTACCAGACTAAAGAAAAGCCATCCTTCTCATATTTATATCATATCTCTAGAGGAGCCAACTTGATTTCAAAAGGTGCTTTGAGATTAGGGCAATAATACATGCATAAACATAAACTCTTTTAAGCATGATCATATAACCATATACACTATTAAGGCAACATACAACATGTTGAACAAGACAGCTTCATAAATACAACCATCGCATGGTTTAGAACCCCTCCTTTAAGTAATGAATCTCAAACCAAGTTACACAAAATTTATCTATAATCCAGACATACTAAAAGATAAGCATATTAAATTATAGCTCATGTTAGAGATATATTAGCCCATTAGCATAAGCCCAAGCCTAATTCTACTTTGTGTGCAAGCCAAGTCTTCTACTTGTACTAAAAGTCTATTAGTCTAGGGTTTAGTCTAATATATATACACATGTTATGATTTCATTATAACACAGGATTTGTACTACACTCTAATATATTATTGATGTAACCTTTTAGGGTTTCCTTCGTGGATGTAGGCCGTTAGGCTGAACCACGTAACTCTCGTATGTTACTGTGTTCTATACTTTATGCTTTCGCTTCCGCATCCATACTAGCATATTCAATATAGTGTATCAATGCTAATATTTAACATGGTATCACAGCCACTGCTCTAATTTTCTTGTGTCTTGCAGTCTTGTTTTGTTGGTATTTTCTGCTACCTCAACTTTTGTGGTTAGTAAACCCTTTCAGTGCCCTCTCCCAACTGCTCCGCCATTGTTAGAGGTCCTCAGGGTTGAATCTCCACCTCCAGAAGCTCCTCCTCTATCGCCAAAACCACTGCCATCATTGGATTTCTCACCTCTGACCTCCGATTAGGACATAAGACATATCACTGTGTAGATTTTCAATCGCTCTACACATCGCCACTAGAAACATCCATATCTAACCATCCACGCACCGGTCAAAGTTTCGGCAAAGAATTCCACGCGCCACCAGGGTATCTTCGATCTTGTTGTCGCCGACACCATAAGAATCGTCTTTCTTTAATTTGCATCATCGGAAAAGAATTGGCATCATCGGATATTCCACGCAACGCCCTAATCTTCAGGGAAGTTGATCCACGCGCCTCACGCGCTCCACACGCCACTGGGTTAGCTACTGACGTCATCCTTGCCACGTCAGCCCTAGCTGACGTCACCTGCTTACATTAGCGCCACATCATCTGCTGACATCATCACCTGTTTGCCTGCTGACGTCATCCGTTGACTTTTCTCTTTGATAGTTGACTTTGACCAGGTTTGACTGTTGACTTTTGGCCAATGTTGACTTTTTGCAATTCAAGTGCTCCTTATCCAGTTTTTCGTGTAAATTTCATTTTTGTGGTCCATTTTTGCATATTTTGCTTCTAAATGAAAAATAAGGACAGGTTTTCTTCATGTTGCAATAATCGTCGCCGACAATCCAACAAACATTTTTGCAATTTTTGCAAACCTTTTGGCCATTATATTGAGACTTGCTATCATTGCAACAAATCAACTGTTTCAATTTCTGCTGCTACTGTTGCTAACATTGTGAGTGTCCAACCAATGGCTCCCGTCTCTGCACAGTCTAAGTCTTCAGGACACACTTTCACCATGTTCGCAGATGACTTTAAAAATATCATCGCCAATGTCATTCGTATGGTTGGTAATGCATCTTATTCCTCTTTTCTCCCAGCTTTACCTAGTATGTCTTCTTCCTCTTGGCTTATGGATTCTGCTTGTTGTAATCATATGACTCCTCACTTATCCTTATTTTCTAAACTTAAACTTGCACCACACCCTCTTAATATTCACACAGCAAATGGTTCCATAATGTTTGGTCATAATATAAGTTCCGTTTCGACCTCCAATCTCTTAGTTTCTGGTGTCTTTAATGTTCCTAACCTTTCTTACAATTTATTTTTTGTGGGACAATTAGCCGAGTTAGGTTATCACATTATCTTTAATTATTCTGGGTGTATTGTGTAGGATCCAAGGACGGGACAGGAGCTTGGGACCGGTCCTTGAGTTGGGCGTATGTTTCCTATGGACAACCTTCGTCTTCCACTTGTTGCTTATGTTTTTGTTGCTACAGCTGCTATAGTTTCTTCTACTCCTTCCTTTGCACTTTGGCATGCTCAACTTGGTCACGCATCTTCCTCTTGGGTACAACAATTGGCTTCTAGAAGTTTGTTAGGTTTAGTGTCTATAGAAAATTTTGATTGTGTTTCATGTCAGCTAGGAAAACAACCAGCTTTGCCTTTCAATACTAGTGAATCAATATCTACTGATATCTTTGACCTTATTCATTCTGATGTTTGGGGACCTTCCTCTGTCTCTAGTATTGGTGGGTCTCGATATTTTTTTGTCTTTGTTGATGATTACTCTCGCTATAACTGGATTTTTAATATGAAACATCGTTTTAAATTATTGCAAGTATATTCTAATTTTGCAAAAATGGTTGAAACTCAATTTTCCAAATGTATCAAAATTTTTCGATTTGATAATGTTCTTGAGTACACTCAATATGCTTTCCAAGCTGTTTTGCATTCCTATGGCACTGTTCATCAACTAACTTGTCCAGGTACCTTTCAGTAAAATGGTTGAGGCGAACAAAAACTTCGTCATATTCTTGACACTGTTCGTGCTCTTCTTCTCTCCGCCAAAGTTCCTGCTTCTTTTTGGGGCGAAGCTGCTCTGCTTGCTGTTCATGCCATTAATCGCTTTCCAAGTCCTGTTATTCAAAATCAAACTCCATATGAGCGCCATTTTGGGTCACCTCCAGACTATCACCACATTCACTCTTTCGATTCTGCTTGTTTCGTTCTTCTTCAACCATATGAGCATAACAAACTTGAGCCTCGGTCAAGACTTTGTTGTTTTCTTGGCTATGGTGAAACTGAAAAGGGGTATCGATGTTATGATCCTATCTCTTATCGTCTTCGTATCTCCCACAATGTTGTCTTTTGGGAACATCGCTCCTTTGTTGAGCTCTCTCACTTTCGTGCCTCCCTATCTTCCTCCTCTGTTTTAAATCTTTTTCTAGATGAGACACATATTCCTTCTGTTGCTGCTCCTAATCCTCCTATAGTTGCTCCTGATTCTCCTATAGAATTCTCTGTCCAACCACCAAATACCTTTGATCCATTTCCTAGTTCACCCTTTAATGAACAGGTGGAAGATGCATAGGTTGAAGATGAGCTACCCAACCCTGAGCTTGGGTCCCCTACTCCTACTCCGCTTGAAGATCTTGCACAAGACATTCCACATCGTCACTCAACTCAGGTAAGATCCATTTCTACACATTTACTTGATTATCATTGTTACATTACCCTTACTACACTGCATGAGCCTCACACCTATCGTGAGGCTTCCACTGACCCTTTATAGCAGATTGTAATGAAAGAGGAACTTGATGCATTATCTAAAAACCATACTTGGGATTTGGTGACTCTTCCCCCTGGGAAATCTATGGTTGGTTGTAAGTAGTTCTACAAGATTAAGACTCGCTCTGATGGGTCCATTAAGTGCTACAAAGCTCGCCTTGTTGCAAAAGGTTTTACATAGGAGTATGGGATTGATTATGAAGAGACCTTTACTCTGGTTACTCGTATCTCATTTGTTCGTACCCTCTTAGCTGTTGCTGCTACCAGAAAATGGGACATTTTTCAAATGGATGTAAAAAATGCATTACTTAATGGAGATTTAAGTGAAGAAGTTTATATGCAACCTCCTCTTGATCTCTCTGTTGAATCAAACAAGGTTTGTCACCTTCGGCGTGCACTTTATGGCCTTAAATAAGCTCCACGAGCTTGATTTGCCAAATTTAGCTCTACCATCTCTCGCTTGGGTTACATGGCCAGTCATTATGATTCTACCTTATTTCTTCGTTGCACTGATAAAGGCATTATTTTACTTCTCCTGTATATGGATGATATGATCATAACTGGTGATGACCTCGGTGGCATTCAAGAACTTAAGATTTTCTCAGTCAGCAGTTTGAGATGAAAGATTTTGGACATCTCAGCTACTTCTTGGGTCTTGAAATCACTCATTCTATAGATGGACTTTATATTACTCAAGCCAAGTATGCCTCTGAACTTTTGTCTTGAGCTGGACTCACTAATAGTAAGACTGTTGACACTTCAGTTGAGTTTAATGTGCATCTGACTCCGTTAGGGGGGAAACCATTATCTAATCCCTCTCTTTACAGACGCTTGGTTGGCAACCTAGTTTATCTCACTGTCACTCGTCTAGACATTTCCTATGCTGTTCACTAGGTGAGTCAGTATCTGTTTGCTCCACGATCGACTCATTATGCTGTTGTTCTGCACATTCTTCGATACCTAAATGGCACTCTCTTCCATGGTCTTTTCTACTCTGCTCAGTCTCTTCTTGTTCTCCGTACATTTTCTGATGCTGATTGAGCAGGAGATCCCACTGATCGTAGGTCCACCACTGATTATTGCTTTCTTCTTGGTTCTTCTCTAATTTCTTGACGAAGCAAGAAACAAACTCATGTGGCCCACTCCAGTACTGAAGCAGAATATCGTGCCCTTGCTGATACCACATCTGAGCTCCTTTGGCTATGATGGCTTTTCAAAGACTTAGGTGTGTCCACATCCTCTACTATTCCTCTTTATTGTGACAACCAGAGTGCCATTCATATTGCTCACAATGATGTCTTCTATGAACGGACTAAACACATTGAGATCGATTGTCATTTTATCCGTTATCATCTTGTCCATGGTGCTCTCAAGTTGATCTTAGTCTCCTTTAAAGATCAACTTGCAAATATCTTCACCAAATCACATCCTAAGGGATGTCTTCGCACTTTGGTTGACAACCTCAAATTGGTCTCACATCCACTTTGAGTTTGAGGGGGGCTGTTAACGTGTATTAGGGTATATGGGCTTTAGGCCCACCTTGTTTACTTGTATAGCACACTTACTTGTACTGCACACTCTGCCTTCTATATAAAGGCACTTATGTATATTCTATTACTTGAGAAATACAATACAATTGATTCAGTATTTCTAACATGGTATCAGAGCCACATTCCTGTGGCCATGGTTTTTTGTCCTTACGGTATATTTAAGAGCAATCTTTGTCTTCCTCGGTGTTTTTTCGCTGCATTCATCTTCTTTGGCTTCCTACTATTGTCGTCAAAACTCTTCGGTATAGTCAAGCCACTGTTAGAAGTCGCATTAACATTGCAAGACTATTGCCTTCCATAAACTACCATCACAGAGCCAAACTTCATTTAAGGGATCTTCTCAACCTTATCAAATCTCAAGATTTCATCAAGCTTCCATCTTGAGTTTGAGAGGGGGTGTTAGAGATATATTAGCCATTAGCATAGGCCCAAGCCTAATTCTACTTTATGTGTAAGCCAAGTCTCCTACTTGTATTAGAAGTCTATTAGTCTAGGGTTTAGTCTACTATATATACACATGTTATGATTTCATTGTAACACAGGATTTGTACTACACTATAGTATATTATTGATGTAGTCTTTTAGGGTTTCCTCCATGGATGTAGGCCGTTAGGCTGAATCACGTATCTCTCGTGTGTTACTGTGTTCTATACTTTATGCTTTCGCTTCCACATCCATACTAGCATATTCAACATGGTGTATCAATGCTAATATTTAACAGCTCAAAACATTCACCCTAACTTTAAAATTAAATCATCAAAGTCAGAGTTAACATTTACTGTTTACTGCTTATTTCAGCAGCATATGCCTCATTTGTAAAATACAAATGGGCTGTCCATACACATCCAAACCTCATGCAATTTTACAGAGCAACTCCTCTGGATGTCTAGTAAATCCATATCAATTTTGGAGTCAAAGAATAAAATTATAATTTACTAAAAATCATACAAGACAATGTGTTCAAATCTGTACTGACAAAATTTCATGCAACTTAGAAATTAAACCATTATTTTTATATTGATCTAAATGCTATGAGACCAATTCAATAACAACCACAAGTGTCTTAGGTTTCATAGGAATTATCCCTAGCATCCAAATTCACTATATACAATTTAATACATAATTTACCATGTGTAAACACAGAATCTGTCACAGTGACAGCTTTGTAACATTTTCTTGTAAATTCACAAACAATTATCAAACGATGGTATTTTCATATGAGGATTTTTATACACTCATTAAACATGTTAGAAAACACTTATATACAATCATTTAACCATTTATAGCAAAATTACATACAACAAAAATCTCAGCAGTAACATCAAAAGTACTCATCCTAACTTTTTCTTACTTCCTTAATCATATACAATCATTAATTAGTAAAAACCTTAATCTACCTTCAACAAACCATCAACACAGTTTCAAAGCTTCTTAAAACAGCATATATATATATATATATATATATATATATATATAAACTTACAAGTTCATGATTTCCGAATTTCACAAACCACAAATTTCAGCTTCAACAATTATATTAGAGAACATGGAAGTGAAACTCAAGCAAACCATACCACCACTAAAATACCCATAAATACCAATACTAAAGATTCCATGAAGAAATTATGGATTCTAAGGTGAGAGTAGCTAGACCCTTACCAATTTTCTAGTTCTTGAGGGGAAAATAGGAATAGAATCACTCTTGCATGGAAGGATCTCCATTTTCTAGTGGCTGGACTTGAAAATATGAGAGGTAGAGAGCTTAAGAGAGTCTTGAGTTTCATAGTTTTTTTGAGAGAGTGTGAAGAAGAAATGAGATGGAGTGTTATTTTCCTTTTGAGGTGTTGACTCGTGGGTTTGAGAGAAAGACTCAAGGGAGATTCCTAGCTCTTTCCTTAAGAGAAAAGAGAGTAAAGTGAGGTGAGGAAATTCTGATTTGTGTTTACCCATGGAAATAGAGAGGCTTCTTGGATGTTTTAGTTGTTTGAGAAAGTCAAAGAAGAGGTGAGGTGGAGCTTGTTCATTGCATGGCCGGCCAAGTCTTCGTCTTTGGGTTTGTCAACATGCATGGTACATTGATATTACTTGTGTTGAATTCCCATTGGTTGCATGTGTGGGTGGAATTACAACTATAATATCTCATGCATCATATGCCTAATTAAAACACCAACTATGTATCTAATAACTCAAACCACTAAATATAATTTTGTACATACTTAGCATATATATATATATAATACAAATAGCCATTCAATTATTTATAATCTTTACAATTCTTATTCAATGGCATTATAAAATAATATGTTTATTAAATACTCTTCTATTAATTATAAAAAGAAAGTTGCTTAAAATAGTAATTAACCACTCACACATAATTTAATTATAAAGTTGGGTTGGGGTGTTACACTTAAGGTATGCCCATGCATACCTTGAGTATGCACATGCATCTAGGGTTTCAGAAACAATGAAAGGAAAGCTTTTTGGACATAAATTCATGTAGACTGAATTCCACATCATTTGGGAGCCACCCTGCACCCCTATTTTACCATTATAAAAGGCCATAAAAAGTACTTTTCAAAAGAGGACAAAAGATACAAGATTCACTAGAAAATAGTGAATTAAAGAGGGAGTTATTTGCACAAAAACATCCTCAAATCAAGTTTTACTTGGTTAGGACCTACTTTGGTCTTGACCTTTGAGTTCTAAAGTTTACTAATTTTCTGGTTTTGTTATTGATTAGATTGACTAAGGAGAACAGTCAAATCAAAGCTCTGAAGAGTTTTTGTGTTTTATTTTTTTGTTTGCTTACATGTTTTGATGCCTTGATATACCTGTGCTAGTTTAGGTTTACTTTATGTTTGTATTAGAAGCAGGATAAGTTGTTAGTTTTCTTATTTTGCTTTGTTTTTCTGTTCTGTGTTTCAAGGTTGGCTTTTGGGCATGTATGCGTATGCATGCTTCATGGATGTGTATGCATACTCGAAGTGTGAATATGCATACAACTGGGATGTGCACGCATACCCTATGTATGCGCATGCACACTCGCGCCTAGAAACCAACATTTTGTTTTCTCAGTTTTCTTTTGTTTTCTTTCACATGTTTAGCCTCTATGTAATATTTTCTTCACATGTTTTGAGTCTTGGGTCAGCGGATTAACATGTTTTATTTGTTCTTTTATTAGATGAATGATTAGGGTTTATATTTTGTTGAATATCGTGAACATGCATTGATACATAGGTACTGTGATGCAGAGAGATAAGTGAGATAAGTCATGCATAAACTATATGAACATGCATTTGAGTGACTTGAACATGAGTTATCTAAATATTGATGATGTGCTTGGTTGAAAGCCATGATGCTATGCTTGAACATTTGAATATGCTTGATTAACCTGCCTCATGATGTTTACTGCCCTTTGTTAAGATATAGGTGAATCATGTTAGGAACATATGTCAATATAGAATTAACTAATCCTTTGACAAAACGCACTTGTAATTGGGTAGATCGAGGATGTGTTTAATACTTCAAGGAACAAGGTTTCAAGTTAAAGTTTTAAAGCCATACAAGTCTATCCAAGAATCAAGTGAAGAAGTGCTGGATTTTAAAACTTAACAGCCAGCTCAACAAATAGCATCTATCGAGGTTTAAAGGTAGTTTAGCCCGATACTTGACAGTTACTCGATAGATACCCTATCTATCGAGATTTATGAAAATTAGATTTTCAGTTCTGATTTCATCCAATCCATGTCTACATATTTGGGCTTTCTTTTCTCACAACCCTAAACATATATAAGGATTATTTTAGGGCCATCACAATTGATATAAGTACAACTTAATGCAAAGGTTTTACACAAGCATATTGTGATCAGAGACAATTTTCCCTAGTTCATCTTTCTCTTCAAGAAGCTGCTACATTTGTACGCTATAGGGTTTTGTGACCAAGGAGTTTCGTGATCTTCATCATGTGGATGAACTAAAGAACTTTGTAGCTAACATCTTTCTCAAGTTGGTGTATAAGCCGCGTATTGGGATCCGTGCATTGATTGGTTAGTCACGTACTGTGAGCCATGCATTAAAAGGAGAAATTATCACTATAGAACAAGTCTAATTGGGTATTGGGATAAGGGTTCAACTGTAGATTAGTATAAGGTACTGGAATTCCTTTACTTGTAATCGCTTGTTGTGATAATAATGGATTCTCAAGAGTGGTGACCTTAAAATCACCTGGTGGGATTTTTGCCTTGGAGGTTTTCTCCATTCATAAACAAATCATTGTGTCAACTTTATTTTTCACTACATATTAACTTAGTTGGTGATATGTTTATGCTACCACGCGTATTGCATGTTAATTAACTTAATTAATTAACTTGGCTAATTAATTGGTTAATTTGTCACAAGGGGTCAATACATTCTTGGCCTATCACCCTTGGTGATATATACTTGTGCCTTGATAGATGAATGTTAGGCTTAGGGATGATATGCCATGTTGATAGATGTATGTTAGAGTGTGTGTGAGTCTAGAATAACATGTTATAAAATCCTTTGGTGAGATTAAGATTTGTAACATAATGAGTATAGGTCGACCTATGGGTCTGTTGGGGTTAGGTGCCTAACACCTTCTATTAGGTTCTAAGACTTTAGGATCTTAATGTATTATAACTTCAATGTGTAATGTTGGCAAACCATGATCAAAACATTTTAGTCTAGTTTTATGCTGCTCAAAGTGTGTGTATGCGTAAAGTTGGAATCGAGTAACAGCAGGAAATTACTATTCAATTTCTGCAAGGCTCGATCAATTGAAAATTAGACTCGATCGATCGAAGCTCGTGCAGATTGTTTTTCTATAGAATTTTCCAACTCAGGCCAAACCCATATGACGTGTAGGGTTTTATGTTTTACTTTAAATATAAAAAGAAAAACCTTAGCCACGTTTTAAGGTGGTTGATATGCTGTGTGTGTGAATCTCTTGTGAGATCTAGACGTATTTGTCTTCATACATACTTAGGGTTATCAAGATCAAGATTGATGTCGAGAGCTTGGTGATTGCTTCAGTTGTTGTTTCAAAGAGCTTAAAGAAAACACAAGTGGGAGTATTTGTGGTTGTTGTGGATCAAGGAAAGAAGTAGTCCATGGACTCGGAGCTATCATATGGTCGTGGTAGTAAGTTTTCTACTCGAGATAGCAATAGAATGTTAGTGGTCTAATTTGCTATTGTAAAAACTTCAATTCTTTCAAGTAGATCTATTTTACCTTGAGGATAGCTAGGTTAAATCATCTCCAGGTTTTTTATCGGTTTGGTTTTCTTGGATTATCATATCGTTATGTTATTTTACTTTTACGCTGCTTTACATGATATGATTGCTTTGTTATAACCTAGATTTGAATAATTTACTTAAGTAATTACTTAGCTAAATAACTAAGTTAAACAACTTGTGTTTTAAGGAGTCTAAAAACGTATAAGTGGTATCAAAGCGGGTTAGCTTTAGTATTTAGATCCTTTGATCTAAGAGTTGATCCTTGACCCCTGTTGTCATAGGACACGGTCACTCTCTTGTGATCTCACCTCACTTTGATGGGAACAATTATGCCTATTGGAAAGTAAGGATGAAAGCATTCCTGAAATCTATTGATGAGAGAGTTTGGAATTTCATTGAATACAGATGGGAGAAGCCAACTATTCCTGTAAGCGAGTGACAAACTTCTCAGAAAGAAGTAGCCACTTTTAATAGCAAAGCCTTTTTAATGCTATTTCTATGGAGGAATTCAAGAGGATCTCTAATGTTGAGGTTGCTCATACTGCATGAAATATTCTCCAAACTGTGCATGAAGGCACAAAGGCAATTAAGATCAATAAGCTGTAGCAATTAATAACTAGATTTGAAAGTATTAGAATGTCTGATGATGAAAGTTTTGATCAATTATATGCTAAGCTTAATGATATTGTTAATTGTGCTTATAATTTGGGTGAAATTTATGATCAACCTAAGATTGTTAGAAAGATTCTTAGATCCTTAACTGAGGACTTCAAACCCAAAGTGACTGCCATTACTGAAAGTAAGGATGTGGACTCCATCCCTTTTAATGAACTTGTAGGATCTCTCCAATCCTATGAGTTAGACCTATTCAAGACAAACAAATCCAAATCAATGGCTCTTAAGTCAGTTGATGATGTTGATGAGAATGGATTTGATGATGAACTCTCTGCTACAAAGATTGCATATCTTGCTAAGAACTTTAAAAATTTTCTTAGAAACAATAACAGAAGGGCAAGAGGTAAAAACAATGCTGAACCTAGAAACTTTAGGAGAAATAAACCCACTAAAGTGAACATTATTGATAAACCTAAAGAGAAAGTAGGTCAAACTTCTAATAATTCTATGGGTCAACAATGTTTTGGTTGTCAAGGGTATGGTCATGTGAAATTAGAATGTCCTACATTCTTGAGATCAAAGGGTAAATCTATGGTTGTAACCCTTAGTGATGATGAAGTTTCTGATCATGAGTCTGGTATTGATGAGGATGGAAACTTCATTGCTTTCACAACTATTGCTGTAGTTGATGAAAGTGTTGTGGTTGATGAGAACCCTTCTAATGGGGAATTCTCTGAGAATGTTGATTTGCAAGAAGCCTATAATAAGCTTTGCAAGGTTGCTGCAAAAAATGCTATGAATGTTGATTTAGGTTTACAGAAAATTACTTCTCTTGAACTTGATAAGGAAATTTTGCTCTTGAAATTGTTTGATGCTAATGAACTGCTTGATAAGGTGAAGACTAAGAACATGTTGTTGCTTGATAAAGTTAAGAATTTGGAACTTGAATTATTTGTTGCTAGAGAACAAACAAATAGGTTTGCCAGTTCTAAACTTGAATATATGTTGAGTATTCAGAAGTCTCCCTTAGACAAAACTGGTTTAGGTTTTGAAGATAGTATCTTTGTACCTAAGACACATTCCACAAACTTTGTTTCTTCTTCTAAGTCCCTCGTGAGTGAGATTGTCAAACCAGTAGAAGTTACGCCTTCTAGGAAGACTAAGGTTGATCTTAAAGAGTCTAAACCTAAGAATCCTACCATTCCTAAGGATAAGGAGCATGATAGACCTTTATGGGTTTGTCATTTTTGTGAAAAGACTGGACACATTCGTCCTAACTGTTTCAAGTTGTAAGATACTAAGCAAGCAAATAAGCCAAAAGTACATGTGCCTCAAGCACAAGATCCCATGGTACTTATTGGTGAGTTGGTAAAGGTTTTAAACCATTATTCCAATCCTGTAGTTGCTCATCATTCTAATATGAATAATAACTCTAATGCAAGAATTGCATCTAAAAAGTTTTGGATGCAAAAGGCTCAATCTAATTGAGTCTTTCTGACATGGTCCTTGTGCTTCATCTATCTATTCCTTATGACCATTCTTCATTGCTATTTTTGTTTTCTTTGTTTTTAGAATTTGCATTGCATAACATTTATGCATTTCATGCTAGGTTGTTTTTGTTATTCTTTTAAAAAAATAAAAATAAAAACCAAAAAAAGAAAAGGAAAAGAAAAGGAAAAATGTGTTTTGCATTATTTTTCTTGGATATGAAATCAAGGTTGGTCATATTATTTTTACATAACATGTTTATGTACCTTGTTTAGCTTGGATTAGCTTGGATGAGCTTATTCTACTGCACTTTTCTAGTTTTAGCTTTGTAGTGCATGTTGTGTGGGAGTTGTTTATAGTTTTTGATCACATGATCTTGATCATAAAGTCACATGTTTTTTGATTGTAAGGATTAAAAAATCCTAAGAGAAAGACATAAATAACCATCTCACCACTGTTTATTAGCCAATCATGAACATCTTAGTGCATACCATAAGATTTTGTGCTCGAGAAAGTATAGCATATGCACAAAAAGAATATAAGGTGTAGCCTCAGTTTAAATAATAAAATTGGTGTGTACATTATTGAGCTATAATAAATTCAAAATTAAATAAAATTGGAGTGTACATTATAAGGCAAAACAAGAAACTTACATGATTGCAAACTTGCTTTCTAAGAGATGTGAGAATTATATGATGTATCTCTTTAAGTGATAGTCATTTTTAAACTTATGTGATGACTTTTGTAGAAACTATGATTGATTACTATCTACTTATAACCTCACATGTATCTCAAGCTATTGCTAGTTGCACACACTACATAAGTTATTCTTTGCTAAACTTAGTACATGATATTGTGTGTGATCTTGTTGTGGCCATCCAAGATTAAATGTTCCTTGATTTTGATGCAAATTATGTTTTTTGTTTGAGTTTTGAGGACAAATTGATTGAAAATCTTGTTTTTGGAAGATATGGGTTGAATATAAGTGTTTTTAAAAAACTTGTCATCTCATACTCATGCATTTTATTCATAAAACAATGTGCTTTGAGGAGTTTCTGCAATAAAATACTCTGTTTTTCAAAAATTTGTTTTTTCCAAATTTTTGATCGATCGAACTTGTTGCTCGATCGATCAAAAATGCGATAAAATTTTTGGTTACAATCTACTTGGCTTGATCGGTGCTTGATTAGTGCTAGATCGATCGAAGCTGCTCTTCGATCAATCGAACCTAATTTTCGACCGATCGAAAATCAGTCTGTGAGTTTTTAAAAAGATTTTTCTCTCATGTGTTCTTCACACTTTGCAAATCTTTTCAAAAGCTCTTTCCCTCTCTTTGCTAGACCAATCCAATCTAAGTCTTTTTTGTCATTTTTTGTCTCAAATCTTCAAAGGGTTTTTGTCTTCTAGCTTGAATAAGTCTTTTTTTCCCTTTCTTTTTCATTAAAATCATATTTTTCATGCATTTTTTCTCTAAAATTTCGAGCATGCATCATTTGTTCATTCAATTCATGCATCATATAGATTGATATTTTCTATTGTGTTTACTCTCTAACCCTGCCTGATGCAGTCTGCCCTTGGTTTTCTTTGTTTTCTTTCTTTGGTTTCTATTTTGTCTATCCTTTCCAACCTTTAGCATTATGGTTAGGAAGACTAGAGCCAATAAGAAAACCACCTCCACCTTTACCCCTGCCTTTGATAGGGAGATGTTTTGGTTTGAGAAAAACTAAGAAGCCTATGAGAAGTTGAACATATTTAGATCTGTGTGGGCTGAGAGAAAAGTTGTGTTAGATGAGTTAGATTCGGAAATTAGGAGGAACTTTGAGCATAGGGGTTGGTTGTCTTTGTTAGATATTTCTCATCCTCCTCTAGCTGCCTTGATTAGAGAGTTCTATACGAACCTTTCTATCCACTCTGATGATTCCAACACTCACTATGTGATGAGTTGGATAAGGGGTGAAGAGTATACCATTACTCCTTCAGTAGTGGCCTCTGCTCTTGGGATATCTTTGGTACGACAGCCTATCTACCCATATGATGAGACCCCTCATCTTGATGACATTATGTCATATCTCACCGGTACTTCCATTAGTGGGGTACTGATCCTCGTATTACTTCCCATGAGCTTACCAAGATTCATTATTTGTTTTTTCGGATTTCTTATAATTCTATCTGGCCCATCTCTCACTTGCACGCCATTTCTATTGAGAGATGTGCATTTTTGTATGCCCTTGTGACTGATGCTCCTATGAGTTTTCCTACTCTTTTTATTCGATCCTTGGTTGAGGTTCATAGGAGTAGTTCTACTGCACATGGTTTTTTCTTCTCTGTTTTTATACATCGGATTTTGTTACATCTAGGTTTAGAGGATTTTCCTGCGTCTAAGTTCGTACATATTATAGCTCCCATAGGTGCCACCTTCCTTAGGCAGAGAACAGCTCAGATGAAAATTAGCTCTAAATGCTCTTATGTCGAGTCTTCCTCGGGTGCTCCTCCTCCTCCTTCTTCAGGTGACCCTACGGCTGAGGCTTGTGTCGATTCCACTACCGCAATTGATCCTTCACCTTCTGCTTCGGATGATTCTAGCATTCGGAGTATGCTGGATACTGTCATGACCGTTTAGGCAGTGCATGGACAGCTTTTGGTGGATGTGCTCACGGAGTTTCAAGCCTTGCATGAGGATTTGGTGAGCATTCGGCGGTCTTCTCCACCACCTTCTTTTAATGATGAGTCTTGATTGCCCTTTGGCAATTCGTCACAAAAAGGGGGAGTACATATTGATAGAGATAGGGGGAGTTTTTGATGTTTTTGGAGCTTTGGAACTTTAGATTGTATTTAGGTGCTTCATGATGTATTTATTTTTTGGCTCATGATGTATTTTATCTTGATGTATTCATTTTTATGAGTTGTATATGTTAGGGGGAGATACTTTTACGTTTTTATTTCTATTATTGTTTCTTGTTTCACATGTGCTACATTGATTATTAATTTATATTATGAGGCTATTCATGGTATATGTCTTATTTTATGTTTTGTGAAATCAAGAATGTATTTTGTTTTACTTATATTTTCCACACATGCGTTTATGTGTTTGTTGAGTGTTTTAGGAATATATTGGTTAATTCAGTCGTGTTGCTATCTATATTGGCAACTGATAGATAGTAGTTAGGTTGAATTGTTTTTGGGTATGATTGATGATTAATGGGCTGTTTTGTAACTTTGAGCATTTCTGTTTTGGTATGTGTTTTGTCACAGATTGCCAAAGAGGGAGTTTGTTAGGTTCTAAGACTTTAGGATCTTAATGTATTAGAACTTCAATGTGTAATGTTGGCAAACCATGAATAAAACATTTTAGTCTAGTTTATGTTGCTCAAAGTGTGTGTATATGTAGAGTTGGAATCGAGTAACTGCAGGAAATTACTATTCAATTTCTACTAGGCTCGATCGATCAAAAATTAGATTTGATCGATTAAAGCTCGTGCAGCTTGTTTTTCTGTAGAATTTTCCAACTCAGGCCAAGCCCATATGATGTGTAGAGTTTTATGTTTTACTTCAAGTATAAAAAGAAAAACCCTAGCCACGTTTTAAGGCGGTTGATATGCTGTGTGTGTGAATCTCTTGTGAGATCTAGAGGTGTTTGCATTCATACATACTTAGGGTTATTAAGATCAAGATTGATGTCGAGAGCTTGGTGATCGCTTTAGTTACTATTTCAAAGAGCTTAAAGAAAACACAAGTGGGAGTACTTGTGGTTGCTATGGATCAAGGAAAGAAGTAGTCCGTGGACTCGGAGCTATCATGTGGTCGTGGTAGTAAGTTTTCTACTCGAGGTAGCAATAAGATGTTAGTGGTCTAAGTTGCTATTGTAAAAACTTCAATTCTTTCATAATGGATCTGTTTTACCTTGAGGATAGCTAGGTTGAGTCCTCCCTAGGTTTTTTACTGGTTTGGTTTTCCTATGTTATCATATCGTTGTGTTATTTTATTTTTCAGCTACTTTACATGATATGATTGTTTTGTTATAACCTAGATTTGAATAATTTACTTAAGTAATCACTTGGCTAAATAACTAGGTTAAACAACTTGTGTTTTAAGGGGTCTAAAAATGTACACCTTCTCATCCTAATACCTAAACACCAGACATGTGCTCTAGTAAAGATCAGTCCTAAACCTAATCTAGGTGGCGACTCCATTTACACCATCTACAATGATTCACCCTAGGCCAAGGCAAACTTCACACGAGAAAACCACTCGTCGCAGGTGCTTGCATCCACAGATACATTAGCCAAAAGAAAGGAGATAAGCAACACACCAGTAATGGAAGTCAGTCTTAGTAGTGTGGTGGATTGATGGTGGTGCAGTAGTGCGATCTGGTCTAGTGGTGGGTGTGGTGGTGCAATCTGGTGGGCGTGGTGGTGTGATTTGATCTCTCTCTTCTCCTCTCTCTTTGTTAGATTTGGTGTTTTTGGTGGTGGTGCAATTTTGGTGGTATTATGGTGGTGTGATCTGGTGGTTCTAGATCTAGGTTTTTTTTTTTTTTTTTGCTTTGGTTTGATATTTTTATTTTGGTGGTTTTGTGATTTGGGTTCTTTGTAGAAGTTGAGTGGGTTTTGGATTTGTTGGGTTGTGGTTTGTTGAAGTTGAGTAGATTTTGGATTTGTTAGGTTGTAGGTGTGCTGCCTTGTTGGCTTGTGCTTGGTGGTTGTAGATAATTGTAGAATTTGGAAATAAAATTGTGAATGAGAGGAAATAATATTTAATTTCAATATTGATAAAGTATTGAGACTAATGTATGTATATGAAAATAATAGATTTCTAAACTAGAAAATGTAGAGTTTTTTGAATTAGTTTAGCTAAATATTTGAGGAGACTGATGTAAATGCTCTTAGAGTAGCTATTTTAACAAATGTATATATGCTTAAAGTACAATTCTAGAAACTTCCAAAAGCAATAACAGAAGGCATAACCCTAGACTGTGAGTAATTGAGTTTTGCTAAAACTTCACTATGATAGTTACACCCAAAAATGAATAACAAAATATGCTTCAATTGAAGATTTCTTCACACATATGTAACCATCCATGATGCTGTTAAAATTCCATGAATAAATGATATCATACATGCTTTGGCTGAAGAATTTCATTATACAACTATAGCCATCCACAACGAGCAATTTATCATATTCATATTTCCTCATTTATCATCTTACATTTTATGCCTCTAGCTTCTATGTTTCACTCTTTAGTCTTTCATATGTTTAGCTTACTCAATTTTCAATGAAAACCCTTTCACCCGTAGAAAGGATAAAAGAAAGTACGTGTTAAATGTTTTATGTGGCGTTTGGTATGAGGTAATGTTTTAGGGTTCCTAGGAATGTTTAAAGATTCTTGTGTTTGGTTGCAAACCACACTAGAGAATCAAATGCCAAGGGAATCTGGATTCCCCCTTTAATCCCCTTTTAGTAGGAATGTGGATTCCCTTTAAAACAGACGGGTATCCAAATTTCCAAGTTTAAAGGAAATTGTATTTTTTTTTATAAATTGACAATTTGAACACTTTTTCCTTATCATTTAAGCAATTAAGATCAAATATAAAACAAATCATCAATATCTTTTCCTTTATCTTTATCTCTTCCTGCCAAAACAACATAAACAAGATAGACAACTCTGTTGATACATTCATCTTTTCTTCTTTTAGACGTTAGTTTTATAAATTTGTCGTAATTTATAGTTTATATTTTGTTTTTCATTATTTATTTAGAGGAAGATTATTTTTTTTTTTTTAAAAGACTAATATTGGATTTACAAATCTAAGGATAGAATGAGAAAAAAAAAATAATTTAGTTAAGATTCCTAAGAATAAATCAAACATTATAATCTCACATTCCTAGTAATAGTATTAAATTCCCAATGAAACCAAACATAGGAACAGTTACATCCCTAGGCATCCAGATTGCAAGGCATCACATTCCCAGAAATCTAGATGCTAGGAGTAATGTGGATTTTCCATAACAAATGCCGCCTTAGTGTCTTAGTGTTAAATGTTTTTTGGGAAACACAGAAAGATAATGTTAAAATAATTATAGAAGGCCAAAGTCATTAAATTTGGAAACAAAATTAACTCAAAACCAATGGCTTTATAACCCCCCCCCCCCCCCCCACACACACACATATATATATATATAAAATATAACATTTCTTACAATAGAATAGGAAACAATTTAGACTATATAATAAGGAGACTTATTAATTAATGAATTTATTATGAACTCTAACCTCAATACCCAAATCCTAGAGCAATTCAAGAAAAAACAAAACAACATAGCCAATTTCCTGACTATTGTGAATGATCACACAAGGTGCACAGGGATTTATCTTCTTAAATTTAAATTTGAGGTGCAATATATCATAGCCAATTTTTACACAATGATATAAACTCAATTTAGTCAAAAAATAAAATCCATCAAGTCTGATAATGGCTTTGAATTCTTCATGAAAGACTTTTTTTGCTGACAAGGGCATCATTCATCAATTAAGTTGTGTTTAAACTCCAAAGTAGAACTCTATTGTGGAAAGAAAGCACCAGCACATTCTAAATGTTGCTATGGCTTTGATGCTTCAAGCTTTTTTACCTATTTAATTTTGAAGTGATTATATTCTTACTGCTACTTAACTCATAAATAGGTTGCCAACATCTCCTCTTAATCATAAGACTCTTTATGAGATGTTGTATCTCAAACGACCCACCTATTCCCATCTCAAGGTGTTTGGTTGTTTAGTGTATGCTTCAACTCTATCCCCAATAGATATAAATTTGATTCTAGAGCTCGAAAATGTGTTTTCCTTGGTTATCCTTTAGGTGTCAAAGGCTATAAACTAATGGATTTTGATACTAAAACCATTTTCTTGGATTTGTGGCCTCAAACAGACTTCAAGGTAGTGGTTTGCCAAGCTATTAGCTGCAATTATAGATCTTGGTTTTAGACAATCTAAGAGTGATTATTCACTCTTCACACTTAATCAAGGTACAACATTTGTGGTTCTATTGCTGTATGTAGATGACATACTTCTCACTTGCTTTTAGAAGTTCATCAGTCATCTAAAATAGCTTTTAGATGCAAAGTTCAAATTGAAAAACTTAAACACTTGTGGAACAAACCTTAAAACTCTCAAAGTCTAAAGGGAAGGTGATTATAGACCCTACTTAATTTAGAAGGCTCATTGGAAGGCTCATGTATCTTGTAGACACCGCATTTTGTACCCTTTATGACTCAGGCCCTTGTTCTCTAGTGATGCATAAACTCTAAGGCCTAAGGCCAGTTTAGAA
This sequence comes from Quercus wislizeni, assembly GCA_023055345.1. Classification (NCBI taxonomy): domain Eukaryota; kingdom Viridiplantae; phylum Streptophyta; class Magnoliopsida; order Fagales; family Fagaceae; genus Quercus; species Quercus wislizeni. Next base: position 16,761,193 of record JALGQJ010000010.1, read on the forward strand.
CCCAATTAGATATCAAATTGACTTGAGGAGTGTTAAAATGGAAAATATAACATTTTAAATGAGCAAAAATCTATTTTTGAAAATAAATGACCAAAGTGGCTCTTGGCCCACGTACATGGGTAGCACCCTGTGTACACGGGCCAAAGCATGCGTACGCAAACATACTCCTGCGTATGCAGCTCAGGTTTCAGAAACATAAAAAATAGCAAGTTTTTTGCAATAATGGCTAAGGTTTAGAATGATTCCCACATCATCTGGGAGCCATTCCAAACCCCATTTTTTCCACTATATAAAACCTTACATTGTACATTTTCAAGAAGACACAGAAAATTCTAAGGAAAAACCTAAGATTCACTAGAAAATAGTGAATCAAAATAGAGTTTTTTCACAAAACACCCTCAAGTCATTTTTATCTGATTGAGACCTTTTCTAGCCCCAATCCTTTGAGTTTAAAGTTTCTAATCACTGTTTTATTGAATTGTGATAGATTTGGCTGAGGTGAACAGTCAAAAATCAAGCCTAGGAGCTTTTTGCTTTAAGGTATCCATTCTAGCTTTCTTTTCTTTTTTGTCTTCCTTTTATCCTTTTAATATGTTTTCCTTGCATAGTTTATGTTTACATATGCTAGTTTAGCTTAGCTTTATGTTTGTTTGACGTTTATAAGCATGTTTGGTTGTTAGAATTTGGGTTTTTGTTTATGCTCTATTTTTCTGTTTCATGTTTCTGGGTTAGGGTTTTTGAACAACCCCTACGCATGCATGTCATAAGCATGAGTACGCAGGTCAAATCTTGCGTACGTGGGAGTTGGCCTGTGTATGTAGGTCTCTGTCTGTGTATGCAAGCACTTGCCCAGAAACCCTAATTCGGACTTTTGCTTTGTTTGGTTTGCTTGTTTCACATATTTTGCCCTTGTTTAAGTCTTTTTTTACATACATATCTATATCTGAGTTCTTGTTTCACATGTTTTGTTCTTAACTTGTTAGATTAGGGTTTTCTTGTTTAAAATGCTATGTACATGCATTCACATGCTCATGCATGATGCCATGGGTGCTGAGTTGCTGCAAGGTAAGTAAAGGTAGGTTATGCGTTGATATGAACATGCATCTTTTGTGATGCATATGTTTATATGATGTTTGATTTTGAGTATGGATGTTTATATGATCTTATGATTGCCATGATTAAGTTGCTGCCTTGATTTATTGCTGCCTTTGTTTGAGATGAATGGTATGATAGGGTTTCACATGCTAGGGTTTGTATATGTTTGGGTTTGGCTCTCTTTTGTTTAAGGGTAGATATGTATGTGTTTTTGGATAAATGATGCCATGATTGTATGTTTAGATGTATGTTGTTGTGTGTGTGTGAGTTAGGAAACAAGTATTGAACATCTTTTTATCATGGTTAAGACGTAAGACACAATGATAGGAGGCCAACCTTAGAGTTAGGTGGTCTTGGGTTCCTAACACCTTCCTAAAAACGTATCTAAACTCCAAACCAATATCTTTGGTAGTAAGATCAATGGTCCTTTCTCGAGACGATACTATATATATAGTTCAAAAACCATTGCAAAAACTAAGTAGGGACTTCAACACCCACATATCTAACAACAATAAGACAGGACATTACTTAGGCAATCCATCATCTAAGTCAGTTCTTTAATCAACCAGGAGAACCTCATCTAAAGGCTACTTACGGAATTATTCAATATGTTAAGGGTTCTCTAGGTTAAGGTTTGTTTTTATCAAGTTCTTCACAGTTACATCTAAAGGTTTATTGTGATGTGGATTGGGTAGGGTGTCCAGATTCCCGAAGGTCCTTAACAGAATATTGTGGTCATTAGTTTCATGGAGGTCTAAGAAACAAGGTACAGTTCCAAAAAGCTCTGCTAAGGCAGCATATCGTGCCATGGCCACAACAACATGTGAGTTGATTTGGTTATTGCAATTGCTAAAGGATCTAAATGTCAATCACTCCAAGCCTGCTTTGCTCTACTGTGATAATTAAGCTGCAATTCTTATAGCAACTAATCTAGTCTTCCATGAGCATACAAAGCACATCAAGATAGACTGTCATTTAATCCAAGAAAAAATTCAGGAAGGAAAGGTCAAAATATTTCACATCTCCAAGTTGCTGATCTGTTCACCAAGGCTCTTGGTTTTCCTATTTTTACAAAGTTTCTTGGGAAAATATGATTGGTAAACATCAACAGTCCTTCTTTAAGTAGAAGACAAATCAACAATGTTGCTATTGGTTCTAAAGCAATCACAACAACGAATATCATGAGGGGAGTATTAAGATGAAAGAAGATGAATTCAACAACCAAACGACTTCGTTTCATGTTAATGAAGTTATGTCTAGCAAACGGTGTTGTTCCACTAAAGGTCCAAATTTACAATAAACATGCGAGCCATGCCTGAGACAATGAACAAAGCACGTTCTTTTTGTTTAAGTACAAGACACTCATGTGTGGCTTCAGAGCCAATCTAGTGGTGACACATGGTGATCAGTTACCACATAGTTTGAATTGGTTGCATATCGGTTGCCATAGAGTTTGGATCGATGGCTGCAAAGTTTGGTTTCAATTTTGTATACTTGTATGGGGGAAGGGGATGAGATAAGCAGAAATAGAGGGTGTAAGAAGATTATGAAAACTGGTTAATTAGGTAGATTACTAAGAACATATAAAAGATGACATGGAAATGTGGAATAGAGCACAACACAAGATACAAAAAACTGAGGGATATTATTAGATTAAACAACTTTTTTTCATTAGACATAAGAAACACTGAAATACATTTTACAACAAGAGCTTGCTTTTCTTTTCCTTCACTCTCTCTTACCTCTTCAGAATTACAAGGGTCCTATTTATAGACCTTAGAGCTTAAAGATAATGTACAAGATTCATATCAGGACAAGTAGGGGCTGTCCTTATGGATTCACAAGTGTCCAGAGCATAGTGGCATGGTTGGATTATGATCTTCCTCCGGATAAGCTTGCCAAGGGATAAGAGCAATAATAAAGTCCTTGAATGCTAGGCTGGCGAGCAGGTGTCAAGTGAGGTGGGGGCATATCTGTACTGGTGATCTTATTCAAGCATCTTTTTGATAGGGAGGAGATATGGTACTGTTGGGAGCTGTTGGGAGTATTACGTCTGAAGACGTTTCTAGGTCTTTTGACTGCCTTTTTTTTTTTTTTTTTTTTTTTTTTGTTAAAGATATCTAGTCCCATCCATCTCTTCCTTGGAACCATTCTTCATTAACATCTTCATTAGGATCATGATTATGATATTGCGGATCATCATATCCAATAAAAGGATTTGGCATTTCCCAATGATCTTCATGTGGCTATTGTTGCTTACAAACATCTGGGCCAGTTGGAATTATTTCACGGAAAATACTCTTATTAAGAGATTCTGCCATGGTAAGAGCATGATAACAAGATACCCAAGAGATATCCAAATGTGTGTGGAGAGTTCCATCTGAATCGGTGACCCAATATGTCTCAGCAGGACGGAAAATTCCTTGTGCTCAAATATAATTTTTAGAATGAAGTTTGGCAACTAAACATGCTGAAGTGACTTTGTGGCCAAATATGGGATGCTCTATTTTATGATACTTTATCCATTCACCATCATGAGCATCATTTTTCAAAATTTCAGACTAGAATTTATGAAAATATTTGTTTCCTTGAGGGAAAATATAATTGTAAAACTCTAGTTCGAAATGAAGAAACAAGTAGTATTCATTGAGTAAGTACCACATATAGAGGTAATGTGCAACAGTCCAATTAGTTATCCAAAATGCAAAAGGAGTTTTCCATGGTTGGTTTATATCAGGGAAAATAGCAAGGAAATGGCATTGGTGCTTTTTAAGGTAATCATTGAGGGTTTTAATAATTCTTTTGGCTCTGGCTTCAAGGGTCAAGGTTTTGATTTGGTCTTTTATTTTTGAGGGAAGGTTTTCTATCATATTAAGGATATCATTAGGGTCTGCAGAGGAAGAGCCTGAGGATGAAGATGGGTATGTAATAGGATATACACATAAAGGTGGAGGGATAATTGTGGTATTAAGGACTGGAGGTTTCCTGGAAAGGTAATCAGTGATAAGGTTATCCTTGCCTTTAATGTGCTTGACTTGAAACGACCATTGTGAAAACCAATTTGACCATCTGAGTAGCTGAGGATGTGGGAGCATTTTCCTTTTAAACTGGAGCATCTTGGGAAAGGAAGATATGTCCATTTCTACTAAGAAATTATGTCCAAGAAGATGGAATTGGAATTTTTCCATTCCATGCTTGATTGCAAGAATTTCTTTGAAAGTAGAATGATAATGAAGTTCTGAGGCTTGAATGCACCACTTTTGTAGCCACAAATATTCCTTTTGCCATCAATTTCTTCAAAAAGAGCTACTACCCAATATTCATCACTTGCATCTGTCTGCAAAATCCGTTTGCCTGGTCCTGGAATTTGTAAGGGAGGAAGTTTTTCTGATAACCTTTTCACTTGTTGGACCGCTTCTATATGAGTAGAGTTCCATTCTGGGGGAGATTTCTTCAACAACTGGGCCAAACAATTCCTGTATCTAGAGACTTTTGGAATGAAGTCTGACATGTAATTTACAATTCCAAGGAACTGTTGTATTTGCTTAGTGTTTGTGAGCTTGTCTGGAAATTCACCCAAAGAGGACGCTATGTGAGGCTGCAGGGTATACTTTCCATTTGAAATATTTACTCCCAAAAAGTCTATAGAAGACTTTCCTATGACCATTTTCTTTTTTGAAAGCATTATTCCTTGGGACTTCACTAAATTATAAAATTCAGTGAGCAACTTAGCATGGGATTCTTCATCTTTTGAGAACAAAAGGATATCATCCACATAGATTAATGCATTGGCTAAAAGTGGCTGGAACAACGTTACCATTGCTTTTTGGAATTAGGATGGGGCATTTTTAAGACCAAAAGGCATAACAGTCCATTGGTAATGGTGGTCTGGGATGCAAAAAGCCGTCTTGTATCTTTCTACTGGATGGATGCCTAGCTGCCAAAATCCTGCTTTAAGATCAAACTTTGAAAATACTTTTGCATTTGAAAGATGTTGGAAAAGGGCACTCTTGTTTGGCAAGGGAAATTTGTCCTCTGCAAGAAAGTGATTAAGATCTTGGTAATTGATTACCAGTCTGAGTTTGCCTCGAACTTGCTCAGCATGCTTATTGACATAGAAAGCTTCACATGCCCAAGGAGAAGTTGTGGTTCAATAAGGCCTTCAGATAGGAGAGTAGATAGTTCTTGGGTGGCCAAGGCTAAGTGTTCTGGATTCATCCCTCTGTGACTGGCTTTTGTAGGGTTGACATCTTCATTTTTCTTGAATGGAAGGTATATGAAAAATTTCGGGTTTCTCTACAAAGGATTTAGATTTTTAAGGAGGAATTCAGAATGGCTGTTAGCACAACAATCACTGATAATCTGGAGTTTTAAAGAGTCAAAGGGGTCCACCATAAACAAGTGGGGTACTTGGGTCTAAGTAAGAAGGTGTTGTTTGTGCATAAGCCCTTTTGAAGACCATCTAAGGCTTGGTATTTGATGAAGGAGATCAAATCCAATGAGAAGGTCTCTGCTTGTAAGAGGGGATCCAAGAACTTGATGTTTAATGGTTAAGGTTGGGAAGATTCTGATGAGGATAAGCTTACTTTTTAGGGTTATAAGGAATGTTTCTCCATTGGCTGCTTTAAATATCTGGTGATGGGGTAGCCAAAATTCCTGAGGTAAAATTCTGGGGTGAAGGATTGTTGCTGTTGCTCCTGTATCAAATAAGGCTATCACCGGAATAGATCTAGAGTATGTATCAAGGAGAATGTGAACTTGGGCTATAGGAGTTGGGTTGGTCAAAGGGGTTATTATTGGTTGGGATGTGTAGATGGTTTGGATTTCTGGGTCTGAATCATATTCACTGTCTGGTTCTAAGTCTTCTTCCGAATTAGAATAAGCCACAACTGCCAAGGCTTGAGGAGAGTATTCATCATCCAAGGAAAAGAGTGACTCTATATCTGAGAAAGGAATATCTTCTGCGTGAATCTGGGCTTGTTCAAGGAGCTTTGCTGCTTTCTCCCTTTTCGGGCAATTTTTAGCAAAATGGCCTGGTCTCCTACATACAAAGCAAGCTTTCAAAGTTTTTCCTGTAAACTGCTTCCTCCTAAGAAACTTCCATTTTTTATTTATGAAAGTGTTTTTCTTTTTTCTCGCATAGTGTCTTTTCTTTCCAAAATATTTTTTGAAATGATGTCTTTTTTTTCTGTGGACAGGCACAATTTTTCTCATAGCACTTTATATGCAAGTCTTTTCTCCTGCAATTGTCTTTGAGTTTGCTGTGGACCTTATCAATTTTGGAAAGAAATTTCCTCTGGTTGTAGAGCTTTTCCAAAGCAATTAGCACATGTTGATAAATTTCTCCCAAGGAAGCTTGTTGTAGAGTTATTCTTTGGAGATTCATCATGCGAAGAATTTCATCTCCCAATGGTTCTGGAAGGGAGTTAAAAAAAGTATGCTTGACATTAACATCATCCATACCATTAAAAGAATAATACCTCCTTGACATTCTGTCAAAATGGTTTTCCAAATCTTTCCTTTCAAATGAGCAACATTTCATCAAAAGGAATTTTTCTCGTGCTACCTCCGTGTAATAAGTTACTGAGCCAAGAAATTCGTTATGGACAATTGTGAAAAAATCTTCCAATGTGTTGCACTGGGCTACTTGTCTTTGTCTGTATTCTCCTAGATTGATCCACCATTCTCTTAGCCTTCCTGTAATCCTTGCCACAAATTTAGCAATTATCTGAGACACAGTGGCATTTGGGGCTTGAAGTTTAGCAATACACCAGGAATACATGCTAAAGATCTCATCATGCCATCTGGAAGGAAGAGCATTGTCGAGAGTAAACAAATTCTTTGAATCTGTAGTTGGCAAATAAGCCAGCCTTGTTTGGTAATCTGGGATAAATGGTGGTGGGGGAAAAATTGGTGGTGGCGGGGATGGAGGATTTTTAGGGCAAAGAACATCATCTTCATCTTCCACTTTTGGTTCATTATTTGTCATGAACACCTCTTCTAGACCAAGATCAGACAAGTCTAGATCAGAATCCTCAATTACCGGAAGCACGAAATGTTCTCTAGGGTCATTAAGGGTAAGGGTTTTAAGGAATGACGAAATTGGGTTTGGGGGGTCAGGGTTCACGGTCAACATGTTCATATCTGGAGGTCTTGAAGAAGCACCAATAGTTGGGTCTAGAAGTTGGTATACTGGTTCTTTATCTTTTTTCATGAAGGAGAGTCATTTTGGGGTTTAACTTGTGATTCTAGTTGAGGTGGAACTGGATGTATAATGCTGGGGATAATTCCACTCGGCTTAAAGGGATTATGAATAGGATGTGTCATGACTAATGGTTGTAGGTTTTGAGAAGTTGGTGAAAACGATGAGGTCAAGGGCATGGCTAGGTCTTTATACAATAATTATTGAGGCTGGTAGGGCATCTAGACATGCATTGGAAGGGCCTGAGTAGCTTCTTTCTGTGATCCTTCCATAGATTGGAGTTGTAGCAGTAACTGCTTTTTCTCCTTTTCTTTTTGTCCAATAAGAGGAAAGGAAACAGACAAGTCCTTGACTGTAGAAGCAATAATTGCCAACTCTTGTTCAACCGCCTTGATTTTCTTCTTCAAATCTTCAATAAGAGAATTGGAAGATGAAAAGGTATGATTCACTGCTTTAGCCATCCTTTGCTGGTTATCCAAGATTTTTGAAAGGACTTTGTTTTGTGCTACAGCATTCTCCGCTTGCCAGTTTAAAGCTGCTTCTGCTGAAGAGACCTGTTTCTTGGTACCATCTGAATTAGTTCCAACAGGATTCTTTATTTTCCAGACATGTTTGGTATTGGTTTGAAGGTGGTCAAAATTTTCTAATGGAGGAAAGTTCTGGGAATAGGAAGGGGAGGCTTGGTCAAACATGTAACAGGGGGAAGATTCTGATATCTGGGTTGATTTAGTGGGAAGAGGTTGACATTTTAGAGTTTGGGGAAGGACTTTCTGATAGTATGGGATTAATGGAGATTTCTGGTTTTGGTTATGATCTTCTTTGGATGAAAAGGGAGAGATTTGTTTCTTGGTTCTAGGATAAAGGACATAATAATCAAACTTTCCAGAGGGCTCTTCTAAAAGGTCAACTTCTGGATCTCCTGCTTCATATCTTTCTTTGAGCTTTTGCTGAGAGGATTTTTTCTTTCTCTTTGAATAATCTTCTTCAAACCCTTCTTCTTTCTGGCAGTCAACACAATCACAAACGTCCCACCATATGTGACCAGAAGGTGATTTCCCTTCATAACAAGGCTTTCCATCTTCTCGAAATGCTTTGATTTGAAGTCCATCTTCACCAACATAGGATACTGGTTGGAGCATAGCTATTTGTGTTGGGAAAACTGTGACATCCTTCTTCTCTGATGGTGCCATCAAGAATTTTGTTTCTACTTCACCATTTTCTTTTCTGATAAAGAGAGGATCTTTTGACTGGATTGGTTTAGTTGCTTGATGAAGCATCTCATATTTCGTAATCCATGATTCTGGGAAAAGAGACATCATTTGGTCCTTGTTGAGTTGCCTTGGAACAAAGGTACACATGGGTGTCATTCCCGGATCGACTTGAATCAGCAACGCATCATTGGATTGGGCTATGTCTGGAACCGCCATGTCAAAAGCATGATTCTGAAGTCTATAAGCTAGCTGGTAGTGAAGTGTGGCAGCAAATGTATCCTGCACCTGAGAAGCTCTTGTAATCTGGACTTGTACTTTAAGAGCATCACAAAGATGGGGGTCCTTCAGAGACATGTTGAAGTTAGGAAAAAGGGTAACAAAAATTGTTCCAGCATTTAAGGTGGTTTGGACCGTCCCTATGACAGCATTTTGATATTCCAAAAATCTGGAGTCAAGAAGTGAAATTCTAGAGACTACAGGGAGTCCCTTTCTTCCATGGAAAGTTATTGCTAACCTTACTGCTCCAAAGTGGAGGTGTGTGTGTCCTTGTTTCTGCCATGGAATTATAAACTCTCTTGGAAGTGCAAGGGTAATGAAATTTTCTGTTTCACTAGCTAAAATATTATACTAGTCAAACTTAAAAGCTTGGACATATTCTTTAACAGTGGAAGACTGAGAAGGACCTAACAATTTATTTATGGATTTTTTGAAAGAGACTTGAGGTTTATCAAACACAGTATAAGGATTTACAATAGGAAAGTCAGTAATAGGGATTTTACTATCTTCAGGTACGTGAGAAATTTCATACAAATAGTCTAACCTATTAGCAGTAGACTTACGAAGAGAAAGGTCAAAAGTAGGTTTAGTGGTATCAATTACTTCCAAAGATGAACTTACCATGATAGTTTCCTATGACAAGAACTATTTACCAAAGACCTAACAGGACTAAAACACCTACTCCAGGCTTAGACGTCCACAAAGAGACTATGACAAATAGGATTCTCTAAAGACTCTAAGAACAAACTCCTCAGTATTCTACTTTGATTATCAAGTCTAGTGTTTTAGTGTGATTAATACAGAGGATCCACTTAGTGTGGCAACTACAAACCACAGAGCATACTAATCAGGACAATAATCAAAATATACTAATCAAAGGAGGGGGAAACCAGTGACATGGCTCTGATACCAACTATTAGTATTAGGAGGGGGAACACAGAGAGATAAGCAGAAATAGAGCATGATAACAAGATACCCAAGAGATATCCAAATGTGTGTGGAGAGTTCCATCTGAATTGGTGACCCAATACTTAGTGTTGTCGAGTTATCCCACATCGGTAAGGTGTGATATTGAGAAGGGGTTTATCACTTGCTCCGCGACACTAACTGTTTTGGTGTTGGCGTGTGAGTGTATTCTCTTATCTCATCTCTCTTCCCCCATGTGTGTGTGTGTGTGTGTGTGTATGTTTCTCAAATAAAAAAGATACTCAGTGTTGTCGAGTCATCCCACATTGGTAAGGTGTGATATTGAGAAGGGGTTTATCACTTGGTGTGTGAGTATATTCCCTTATCTCATCCCCCTTCCCCCATATATGTGTGTGTGTGTGTGTGTGTGTGTGTTTCTCAAATAAAAAAGATACTCAGTGTTGTTGAGTCATCTCACATCGGTAAGGTGTGATATTGAGAAGGGGTTTATCACTTGCTCCGCGACACTAACTGTTTTGGTGTTGGCGTGTGAGTGTATTCCCTTATCTCATCCCCCTTCCCTCATATATGTGTGTGTGTGTTTCTCAAATTTAAAAAAAAAAAAAAAAATTGTATACTTGTAAAAAACAGAAAAATAGTTGGTTAATTCTCTCCTTTTCGTTGTGGCTCGGCTCTCTATATATAGCAAACAGAGCTTGCTTGAGATTTAATTTCATTCATTCTGACTCTTCAATAAGAAAAACAGTTTATTTACTTTGTTTTTTTCTTGAGAGAGAGAGAGAGAAAGAGTGAAAGAATTTAATTAGGGTTTTTCCCATATTGGTAGTAATTTGTGAATATCGATATAGTTATTATGTTATTCTACATTGATCACCTTAACAGGTTCCAACTAACAACTAAATAGATATAAAATATTCTAACTACGATGAGATTAAACAAAATAGAGTCATCTAAGTTATGGATCGATGAAATTCAAGCTTACAATATTATTGCATGACAAAAAAGTAAAAACAACTACAAGACTTAATTAGAAAAACTACAACTACTTACATTAACACCTTACATCGAGTCCTAAATTAGAGACTTACAACTTACAAGTGAAATAATGAGTGAGATTGGTCTGAGAGGTGTCTTTCCTTAGATGTGAGCCTTTAATTATACTTGATATCTCGATGGTTATTGATGTTTACTAGAGCTTCATCCTCAATTGTCTATGACTCTTGTCATTGAATTAACATCAGGCATTAACCGCTAATTTGATTTTTATCTCGATGGGTATTGATGTTTACTAGAGCTTCATCCTCAATTGTCTATGACTCTTGCCATTGAATTAACATCAGGCATTAACCGCTAATTTGAATTTTAATAACCACAGTGACATGTATTCACCATCCTATGTATTTTGGAATATGATGCCACTAACTTATTACCACATTTTAAATATGCTGCCACAGTGTGTTGATAACTTGATACTTTCTTACAAGTAAAGTGAAGGTCACTAGTTTGAATCTACCCTTTCCCCTCTCCATGTGCTTCCCTAGGCGATATGGGATTCTATGAAATGCAAGACCCCCTTTTGGGTCACTACAATCCACCCCCCTTACGGGCACATGCGTCCTCGCGTGTAGGGCTCACACTTCCGGTTAGGGCATGGCTCTAATACCATCTGTCACGCCCCGCCCCCGTGTGTATGATATTGTCCTCTTTGGGCGGCCTGGAGACTCTCTTAGTCCCTCAAGGTTTTGTTCTTCCCCAGGTTACGCTGGAAAAAAGGCCTTATACACAACAAGGGAGGGCATTCCTTATAAGCACATCCCCATGTGCTTCCCTAGGTGATGTGGGATTCCATGAAATGCAAGACCCCCTTTTGGGTCAGTACAAAAGGGGGTCAGTACATGCACAATGAAGATTTGTGCCTAAGTGTACTTAGCATGCACCTTTAATAGCGTTGGACAAGATGACCTAGAGTTGAGGAGGCCGATTGAACTATGCCACTTCGTGAGTTTCATTTTTTATTTATTTATTTATTTATTATTGTTTTGCTTTTGGGTTGTGGGTTTGATCTGATTTTGGTTTGCTAGTGGTGGTTGATCTAATTTTTGTGGTGTTGTGGCTTATGGCTTGCGGTGGTTGTGGATTGTGGAGCGTTCAGTGGTGGTGGAGGGTTTTGATGTCGGAAACTTTTTTGTTATTCCGGGTACTCGTGCTAAAGCATGGGAAGCAGACATTGTAACGGCCTAACACAAAGATAATCTGCGTGTCAAGATGGGTTATGAGCTTGAAGATGCTGTTATAGCCATTGTGGGAAGCCAATTTATGTATAGGGGTTTGTAGTTGGAGCATGCCGTCATTTTACAGGCTTTATTACCAGTTCTTTCAGACTTCCCTTTAGATAATAATTCCAATTCTAATATAGATTTAGTCATCTCATATCTTATTGGCTATCTTGTTGTCCTTAGGAAATTGCTATTAACTTGACATATCCAAGCGGCATTGTAAAGCACAAAGCTCTTGATGAGGATGCAGACAATGTTTTAAGCATGGCTGATCATGTGATATTTGGATCCTTCCTTGAATAGCAATCTTTTCCGGACATTTTAATGAAAGCCATGTGCTAAATTCCACTTCCAAACAGTAAATTCAACTTCCCACCCCAAGCTCTTTCAAACAATTCAAACCCTAGCCTATTGATTTGGGTTACGTTATATTTTGGTGATAAAAGTTGTTTTTTAAGGGAAAAGCCAAAAATGGGTAACGGAGACCAAACAAAGCTAAACACATGTAAGCAAAATGTTAAGTTTTAAACTATGAGTAAGTAAGATGAAAACAGTCAATCCACATATGGGTTTACTGAAATTTGCTCTTATTTTAATTCAAGAAAAAACCAAACATCCCAAAAGACTAACAAATTTGATAAATTTCTGATTGATATTATTTTGCAAAGCGTTAAGTCATTTATAGACTTACAAACAAACTCCAAATGGAAAGAAACAACCAAACAATCAAACTGAAGAAAAAATAAAATAAAATAAAATAATAAAAAATAATAAAAAGCCTAAGCAACAAATAAAGATAAGCACCTTGTTTACTGAAAGATTTTGAGCTTGAAGTGTATTACAACAATGGCGGAAATTAGTTACAGAGAGAGTGAGATTTATGCGAAGATATTTTCTGAAATTGTATTTCAAGCTTTTTTTCTTTTTGTTAATTCACTATACAAATTAAACTCTATTTATATAGCATAGATTACACTAGGACTAGAACCAGGGTGGAGCCATGGTCCCCTAAAAATTTTAAAAATATTTTAATATTATATTAAATATTTAACATTTTAATTATTAGCTTACAAAAATGAGACTCATGAGTCCCCCAATATTTGAGCTAGACCAATAAACTTCTTAAAAAAAAAAATTGAGCCAGTCCAATGATGCATGTTTATGAAAGTTGGTATAAGTATCATAAGTTGATGATCCAAACAAAAATTTCTATGTATTCCCGACTAGAACCTTTTAAAAGGTTCTATTTCTAACAGAATTACAACAAACGAATAACAAACTCTAATAGATATTTTTGGTGAAGTACAGCTGGCATATGAAGCCAGAAATATCTAGGAAGATAAGCACAGAAGCTTGAACACGTGAGCTGGAAAACAGAGCAAGTCTGGAAGGAGACTTGGACTTGATGAAGAGCTACAAAACGGTGTCGTTCCCTTTAACTGTAAACGGCTGCGTATCAGCACATCCTTTAACACACGCCACCGTTTTGGAGGCCAAAGCGACCGTTATGAAAAACTAGCCGTTGTCCTCTGTTTTATCTGTTTTGAATTCCTGAGTTTCTGTGCTTCCTCTATCACTTACAACTCTTACTCAAAAAACTTCCTAATTGATAAAGATAATTTCCCACATTATTCAACAAATCAAACTAACAAGAAATTGCAGATAACATTTGATGATCAGTTCACAACTACATGCTTCAACAGCAACTTTTTCCAGTAGCAATTGTGTGGACATAGCAGGTGGTCTTTGGACAACCACTTTAGTGATGGTACAGGGGAAAAGACTTCCAGCATGCTTTTGGGTTAGGAGTTCGACAAAGCTAGAGTTGCGAGGATGATGTTGTATTGTGGGAAGGGAAAGAAAAAAGGAACTGAAAAGTTGGGTTTAAAAGAAAGAAGCTTTAAAGCAAAAGGCGGAAAAATGGTTTGGTTTTGTTTTTCTAGATGAACCTCAGTCATTTTTTTATTAGTCGGGTGGACAACCCTAGCAAAACTTCTAAAAAAGTGTCACTCTTCTTTGAGGCCAAATAAATAGTGTCCTTTGGCATCAGATGAAAAAGTAAAATATGGACCTTGAAAGAGGACGCTAATCCTGGTATGAATAATATGGGGAGGCAGACGCATGAGAAGGTTATAAGAGTGGGAATAAGAAGACTTTTGGGAATCAGAATATTTGATTGGGGAATGTTGAAAACTGCCCATGAAAAATGCCAGCATCATTGCTATTAGGGCAAGGACGGTTAGGTTAAAGGCCAACAAAAAAGAGTGCCACAAGGCAGAAATAGTAGATAGCACCATGGCTATACTATTTGAAATAATGAATGCTTTGAACGCAACATTTGTTCTCAGAATTGCAGAGCCTGCATCAGCGTCTTGGCCAGATACAAAATCTCCAGGCATGGTCATACCTGCTGCAAAGGTCACATGCATTTGCAATGAGTGCGGCCACTACTAAATGGGCTTTGGCTGCTTTCTCCACCTTAGACATAAATTTTTCTTCGACGATATCATCTGTTTTCACAATCATGTTCTTGCCTTCGACCTTGACGACTCTCCAAAATACACGCTTTGATTGACACAAGTTCGCAAATGTAATCTTCCGAAGGTATAAAAACTGTGCAACAAGGAGAATAGTTAGATTTCGAGAAACAGAAAGCTAGGACAACTGCAGAATTTATGAAAAGATGACGTTTGAAAATGGACACAATGTACATTTTTGAAGTTTCAAGTAAAATAAAAAAATTTAAAAAAAAAAAAACATTGCCTTGATATTATGGGTTGAAGAGAAAAGATTGCATTACCTTCCCAATTCCTATTTCTTCACTAGTTAAAGTGACGTCGAAAGCATCGAGGTTTTGTCTAATGAAGGCCATCTTATCTAGTCTCAGGTCATTCATGACTCGAGGTATGAGCTTTGAAGAATTAGAATGGTGATGCGAACTGTATTTCCACTTTCCATCGGCATCCTTCTCATTCCAAAGGCTTTTAAGAGACAATTTTGCTAGGATGAAACGCGTTGCATCCCAAGGAGAAAACGATCTCACAGCAAAAGTGACTTAGATGTAGCACAGCAGAGTTTCCTGTTCAGTAGTAGACATTTCAAAATGAGAATTTGAGAAAAAAAAATAAATTCTCTATAAAAGAGGCCTTCACTTTGTCCTATACTTTTTTCCCCAAATTGGGATTATACCTTTTTATTTCAATTTTAAACATTAAAGGCAATTCATGTTATTCCTCAAGAAGATAATTGATTTTTTTTTTTTTAATAATTAGATTATTGGTGGTGGGGGATTCAAACCCTAAGCTTCTTGTTGAGCTACAAGGCTCTTGGCATCATTTGAGGAACCTATATAAACAGAAAAGGCAAATAAATATATGAAAACCTTATCACATCATCTGAGGAACCTATATTTCTGATAATAACACCTAGCAAGCTCTCCTGGAAGTTAAAGTGTGGAACTGCATCAAGCAAAGTACAGATACAGCGAACAGCAACATGCTGAAATGAAGGCTTCTTTTCTAACATTATCAAGTTTACAAACTCACACGACACAACACTCAAATTTTTGTTTTTGCCAACAGTCTTGTAGCTCAACGGGCAACACCTAGCATCTCAAACGGAAATGTGCAAGATTCAAATCCCCTCCAACTATCTCATTATTAAAAAAATAATAATAATTTTTACTCTCTAATAGCTACATTTTTTTTTTACGTAATCACATAGCTATAATTGAATTAATATTTTCAAACCTAAGTAACACATTAGACTTTCGATCAAAAATACACAAATTCTCAATAATTTTTTTTTTTTTTCTGAATTCACTACAAAAACTGAAATTTCAAAAATTCTCAAATAATTTTTAGTCTCCAATAGCTATATATATTTCCATGCAATCACATCACTATAACTAAATATACAAACTAAAGCAGAAAAAAAAAAAATCAAAATTTACCATTTCTATCATAATAACACATAAAAATACAAATTTTCTCAATAAATTTCGTCTCTATCATCTACATGTGAAACTCTGAACATACCATTTTCCCAAATTTTACTTCAAAATACAGAGTGAAACCCACAAAGTTTTGTATTTGAAAAACCAGTGAAAGAAACACAAAATACATTCTAGGTTATTATCAAATCAAAACGACATCGTTTAGAGAGAGTGTGTATACGGACTTGGTGATAGATTGGGTGTTGAGGCGGGAAAATCCGAGAGCGTATTGGCGATTGTGTTGGACGAACTGTAAGTCCTCGTCGGAGACTTCGACTTCGTCGTCAGGTATCTCCGACAGAAGCTCCAGTGGCAGAATTATCTTCTCGCTCTTCTTCCTCCCCATCGCTGTTTCACTACTCACACGGCTTGTGTCCAGTGGAAACTTCCACTGGACACAAGCCAAACCCTTGTGGTTTTGGAGTTTTACGTTTGGATTTTCACTGGACACGGCTTGGTTTGGATTCAGCTTTTGTGTTTTACGTTTGCGTTTTCAGCTTCTTCTTTTTTTTTTTTTTTTTTTTAAGAGTTGTTGACTTTTTAAATGTGAACAGTATATTTATGTAATGTTTACGGATCCTTATTTTACTACAATGTTTTCAATTTCAGCAAAATAAATTCTATCTAAACAGACCATTTGTTTAGGATTTTTAGATATAAGATAGAAAGAGAGAGAGAAGTGATTTTCCATTTCTTTTGTTGTTTCGGTCTTTCTCTTTGGACCCAAAGTGTTATTTTGGGCTATAAGTTGAATATTGAGTCGAACCAACCCAATGGGCCTAAAATTTTCTTTACGTTTTGGCAAATATATTATGTACCTAAACCTTCAATTTTTTTTTTCCATCTTTAAACCTTATAAAGAGTTTTTTTTAATAGTTTTGAAAAGGAAATATATGGATGAAAAATTAAAATTTTTCAATAATTTATGTATGAAAATTGATTTTTTTTTTTTTTTTTTAAGTTTAAGGAAAAAAAGGTGAAGCATTTTCAATAGTTTAGAGATTATAACAAAATTTTAAATAGTTTTAGAATGAAAAACAAACTTTTGATAAAATCTAAGAACCAAAATAATATTTTAGTGTTTTCTTTTTTTAACCAGACCATGTTTCAATTTTTTTGAATAATTTGATAGTTGTGGTGGACAAATTTTAATTTTAAGACTCCTTTAAAAATAACAAGAGATGCAATTTGAGTTACAAATCCCTTGACCACTACATTTCAACTTTTTTTTTTATATAGAAAATGTATCAACTTTAAGTGATCAATCTTTTTTCCTTTTTTTTTTCCAGCCAACTCTACAATACCCTTCTACCTTCCCCTCCATCCAAACTTGGCCCTAAATAGAGATTCAAGATATTACAACCGCAGAAAATTCTTGTATCTAAAGTGAGTGAAGATCTCATGAGAATTTTTTTTATTTTTCAAATACTTAAGAGTTTCCATTATTCATTTTTGTTTGAAATATCATTTCGATGGAAGCTTATGGGTATTACTCAAAAACACAATCACAATCATAAAGTGTATTATTGTCATTAGTTTAATCTTTTTCTTTTAACTCAAAATAAGATTCTCTTTCAATAATCAAAGATACATCAACCAACAATTGAAAGTTTACGGGTGATCATTAGTTTTTATCTTATGTTGATTTTTATTTTTATGTTGTTTATGTTTATGCGTATTGTTAATAGTATCACGTTGCACCCTAAAAAGCACTCATTGATGCATGATATATATCATTGAAACAACAGACCTAATCATTAGAAAAATCCTCATCTCAACAAAAGATCTCATGTGATGTGAAATTTTGTTGTGCCTTTAAATTTTTTATTTATTCAAAGTTGGTCTTGTGGCTTTCTCCTCCTTCAAAAGCACAAAATTTTCATGTAAATTTTTGTGCTTTTGTGTGTAATTGATACATACATACATATATATATATAAATTTTTTTTTTTTTTTTTGGAAACATACTGCCACAAAAGAGAGGGATTTTTTTTTTTTTATTCGGGGGGAGATTGGTTAAAAAAATCTAAACAATTACAAATGACAATTTAAAGAATTTTCAAACCATAACGTTGGCCCAAATTTTCAATAATTTATGTATGAAAATAGTTTTTAGTGTTTAGCTAGGGATAACACGAAATATTCTCATGCAAAAAGAATAACCATGGGATGACGATGTTATTCTCATGCTAAAGAAAAAACAAAAGCGATTGCAACAAAAATAAGTACAACATCAACATGTAATAATAATAGCAATTATATATATATATATATATATATATATATATTTATATAATTTTTTTCCTTTTTGATCAAAGAACAATTACATATTGTTAAAGCATAAAAGCATACAAAAAAAAAAAGAAAAGAAAAAGAAAAGGAGACACACCGCACACATATTACATAACAATATGGTTACACGACCGAAGACGTCAATTATATTTATGCATTCAATTTATAGATGTCATCTGTGACCATTTCAGTCTCTGGTCCACCATCTCTCTCTTCATCTCCATCTCTAAGAAATCGGCTTAGTATGATAAACACAAACAGCAATATTAGAGTAACACACCAAAGCCTTGCAGTTACTGACATTTATATACCTACTTGGTTGACTGCTAGGTTCACAATTAGACATATTGACTCCGAACATATGCTCACCAATCCAAGTCATTCGCCTCTTGAATCGAGAGAGAAGATGTTTACGAATTAACCAGACCACGTCTCAATTTTTTTTTTCAATAATTTGATAGTTGTGGTGGACGGAGTTTAATTTTAAGCCTCTATTAAAAATACCATGAGATGCAATTTGAGCTACAAGTCCCTTGACCACTATATTTCAACATTTTTTTTTTTTTTTAAGAAAATGTTTCAACTTTAAGTAATCAATTTTTTTTCCATATTTTTTTCAACCAACTCTACTCTACCCTCCTGTCTTCTCCTCCATCCAACCTTGGCCCTAAATAGGATTCAAGGAATTACAACCACAGAAAATTCTTGTATCTAAAGTGAGTGAAGATCTCATGCGAATTTTAATTATTTTCCAAATACTTAAGAATATTCATTATTCATTTTTGTTTGAAATATCATTTTGATGCAAGCTTATGGGTATTGCTAAAAAACACAATCACAATTATGAAGTATATTATCATCATTAGTTTAATCTTTTTTCTTTTAACTCAAAATAAGATTCTCTTTCAATAATCAAAGATACATCATCCATCAATTGGAAATTTAGGGTGATCATTAGTTTTTATCTTATGTTGATTTTTATTTTTATGTTATTTATGTTTATGTGTATTGTTATTGTATTACACTGCCCCCTAAAAGCATTCGTTGGTAATATATCATTGAAACAATAGACCTAACCATTAGAAAAAATCTTCATCTCAACAAAAGATATTTAATATTTGGCTAGAGCTCATCCAAGTATAAGTAGAAGAAAAGAATTCAATTTAATTCATAGAAAGGTAATAAAAATTAAAAATTAAAACTTACAAGGGTGGGGGATTATGAGGTGGGGCCATCTATGGAGATGCATTGGCCTCATTAATATTACTAATTGGATGGCCCCCTAGAGCCATTACCCTCCTCTCAACAACCTTCATATTGAAGAAGTCACAAAAGGTGAGGCAAACAAATGCCAAGGTGTATCATCAATATCTATTCATTTTGGTAAATCTTACTAAGATTTTATCTTTGAAATTAAAATATCATTTAAAGTAATCACAATTGCGGCCTCCATGACTTGTTTAGGCTCTACCCATATTGAAGGAGATTTTTTTTTTTTTTTTGGAGTTGGGCAAAGGTTTTATTATAATGGCAGTATGATGAATAATAAATACCACTAATATAGGCTAGGATCTACATTAGCAACGATTGGTTGTAACCATGGAGCGAAATTCAATTCGCCCCATGACATTAAAAGATATTCTATTGATAAATTTTTTTTATTTTTTATTCTCCATTATAAATACTAGGATTGCAATATTTACTTTATATTTTTAAAGTTCAATAATTTGGAGACATAAATCTTTCATATATTTGAATACATTAGGCACCAACATTGAGGACCAAATTTTTTTATCATTACGATCTCATTTCCTCCTGAAACAACTACAAGTGAACTGAGAAGAAAGTAGAAACAAAACACATAAAACTCAGGCTGAAGAGTCCTCATTCAATCAAGACAAAGTCCTACTAAAGGGTGTAAAACAAATTATCAATTTTTTTACCTACAACAATTACGAAGGTAATTGGATACAAGATACATAAGGGTCACTGTTGTGGTAGGAGGCCTATGGCAGGCGAAATCAAGTGAGTGGGAAGCTAGTAAATATCCTTGTGTTTCAGTTTTTTTTTTTAGCAACGATTGATTGTAACCTTGGAGGCAAATTCTCTTTTTTTTTACCAGAACATGTTTCAGTTTTTTTTGAATAATTTGATAGTTGTGGTGGATGGATTTTAATTTTAAGCCTCCATTAAATATACTGAGAGTTGTAATTTGAGCTACAAGTCCCTTGACCACTACATTTCAACTCTTTTTTTTTTTTTTTTTCCTAAAATGTTTCAACTTTGAGTGATCAATCTGTTTTTCATTTTTTTTTTCCAGCCAACTCTACTTTACCCTCCTACCTTCCCCTCTATCCAAACTTGGCCCTAAATAGAGATTCAAGGTATTACAACCACAGAGAATTCTTGTATCTAAATTAAGTGAGTGAAGATCTCATGTGAATTTTTATTATTTTCCAAATACTTAAGAATTTTCATTATTCATTTTTGTTTGGAATATCATTTCAATGGAAGCTTATGGGTATTGTTATTGGTATCATGCTGCCCCCTAAAAAGCAGTCATTGGTGATATATATCATTGAAACAACAGACCTAATCATTATAAAAATCCTCATCTCAACAAAAGATCTCATGTGATGTAAGATTTTGTTGTGCCTTTAAATTTTTTATTTATTCAAAGTTGGTCTTGCGGCTTTCTCCTTCTTCAAAAGCACAAAAATTTCATGTAAATTGTTGTGCTTTTGTGTGTAATTGATATATATATATATATATATATATATATATATATATATATATATATATATATATATATATAAAATTTATTTTTTTGAAACATACAGCCACAAAAGAGAGGGATTTTTTTTTGGGAGATTGGTTAAAAAAAAACCCAACAATTACAAATAACAATTTAAAGAATTTTCAATCCATAATGTTGGCCCAAATTTTATGTCCGCCCTTTTTTTTTTCTTTTTGGATAAGAATACTGAAACTTTATTAAAAAGAAGAGAAATTCAATACATCCTGAGTCAAAGTAGCTTCAAGCATATTAGGATTTTTCTTTATCCAAGTTAGAAAATAAGAAACACCTTTTAGCGTATTGAGCCAAAAAATGTGCAAAATGATTCCCTTGTCACCTTATATGACAAAATTATACTTTTGAAGTCCCGTATTTTTTCATGTCAGCCCATGTTAATGAGTCTTTAATAATGACAAACTAGTGTTCACGGTAATCAAGATTACTGATGAGTAATGAAAAACTTGCAACTAATTGATAAATGACAACATTCTCAAAAAAAAAAAAAAAAAAAATTGATAAATGACAAGTAAAAGTCATAGTACCAGATAATAATAATAATAATAATAATAATAATAATTTTAAAAGGTCATCATTTGGATAAATTACACTTTACCATTCTAAACTATGTTACAAATTACACTTTACACCATAAATTATTCGGATGCATAGTTTGAACCTTAAATTATGACCATTATTACACTTTGCACCTTAATGTTAGTCTTACTATAAAACATGTGTATTGCTTAAGTAATACAAACTTAAAAGACCAAAACCCCCCTCTTTCCAATTAATTTTAAAAAAAAAAAATCTTTTTTTGTCCTGCTCTCTTTCACTCTCTCGTGCTACGTATTAGCCCCTTGGCACACCATTGTTCCACCACTGTGTTAATTGATTTTTTTTTTTTTTTTTTTTTTCCTTTCTTTATTTGATTACCACTACTACTAGCGTGGCTCATCCAAATTCCTTAACCCAAAGCCCCTTCTCATCACAAAAACAATGTTAATTTCTTTATTTGATTGCCACTAGTGTGGCTCACTGTGTTAATTTTTTTTTTTTTTTTTTTTTCCTTTCTATATTTTAGAGCAGGTCTACTTCTCACGTCCTTTTGTTGGCCTCATCAATTCTCTTCACCAGTATCGTTCACAACACCACCATGAGGACTATGACCAAACTAGGACAAACTCATTGCAACGTATACACACTCAAAACTACTGAATATGATTTTGATATGGATTTAGGGTTGCAAAGGATTTTGATTTGGGGAGAGGGACTGATACAAATGAGAGAGAACTGAAAAAATAAAAATAATAATAATAATAATTGATTAGGAAGAGGGGGGTTTTGGCCTTTTAACTTTTAAGTTTGTGACACTTAAGCAATACACATGTGCAGGTCACGTGCTTTATATTTTTATCTAACTTAACAGTAAAACTAAAAGTTAAAAGAGTGTAGATAAAATATAATTTATCTACACTCTTTTAACCTAACGTCAGGGTGCAAAGTATAACAATGGTCATAGTTTATGATGCAAACTGTGTATTTAAATAGTTTATAGTGCAAAATATAATTTAGAACATAGTTCAGGAGGGTGGTAAAATATAATTTCCCCTCATTGTATCAAAATTGAGGACAAAAGTAATGAACGAAAATCTGGCCAAGAAGTGTGAAAGTGTGTAGGAGGGTTTAGTTGCAGTAAAAGAGTGTCATATATAGAAATTTCTCAAATATTTTTGAAGTATAGATAAATGGTGTTTCTTTTTCTTACATTCATGTCGAACCCTACTATGAATTTAATAAGTAGACCCCATGCACCATGAATGTAAGAGAAAAGAGCACAATTTTTCGTGCTCTAAAAATACCCAAGTATTACTCGTCATACATACAGAGTGGGGGTGACATAAGTCCAAACTCATTTGTCTACCCAAACCCGCCCACTCTAATTGAACCCAAACCCACCCAATTATTAGTTGGGTTAAATGAGCATTAACCCAATTAGACCCAGTAATTATTGGGTTTTAACTAAAAACCCATTGAGACCCATTTATCCCAATAACAATATTCCCAAATTCAACCCAGCCCTTTCCATTAAAAAAAAAAAAAAAGAAAAAAAAAAAGAAACATGAAACCCAACCACGTTTTAGGGTTTCACAAGGATTTTCTCATTTTCCCTCATTTTCTCGACGTCCAATCAAGTTTTACTCGGAAACCCAGCAGTTTCATTAAGAGATTTTCAGATCTAAGAAAAAAAAATTGCATAAAAAAAAAAATCAAACACCAAAAAACCCATGCAAAGAAGAACCAAAAACACCAGTAAAAAAAAAAAAAATATATATATATATATATATATCGAAACCCACAAACCCAGAAATCTCACTGTCGCCAATTATGGCGCCGTATTGCTGTCCGCCTTGACCGAGCACAGATCATTGAAGAACGCGGTCATCTCGATCGCTTTGCTGAAGCAACAGATCTCTGTCCCCTTCGTCAACGAGAATATCCATCAAATGCTCCGTCAGCCCAATCTCGCTCTGGATCCAACACCGCACAACGAAACCGAGTCCTCCATCGACATCGACAACGACGAGGAGTCTTCGTATTCCTCGCCATCGTATTGGTTTCACGTGATCTTGACCATCGATCTTCTCGTTAGCCATAGCAAATCTCTAAGAAAAAAAAAATTTCCCAGAAATTTCAAATCAAACCTCAATCAAAAATCAAACAGAGAGAGCAGAAGTGAGAGGTTTTTGGTCATAATGGATGTCGGGAGGCAATGGAGGAGAAAGAAAAAGAAATTTTAGATCAAAAAAAGTTTTTTCTTTGTTTTTATTTTTTTTCTAGGAAAGTAGAGTGGAGCCAAGAAAGTTTTTTTTTTCTGGGAAAGTAGAGTGGAGCCAAGAAAGTATGTGGGGTTTTCACTTAGTGGGATTTTGGTAATTTGGATAATTGGGTAATTGGGTAAGTTGGGGTTTACCCATAATAACTGGGTTAGGTTGGATTTGGGTTAGAATTAATTAATTAAATGGGTTTTAATGGGTAAATGGGTTTTATATACCCAACCCAATTATGCCCACCCCAAACCCACCAAAACCTGCCCATTTGACACCTCTAATACAAATAATCCATATTCTGTTGGATCCTAGTATATTTTTTAGTCTCAGCAAATGGCATTCGATCAAAACTCATTGACGGTAAAGGCTATCTTGTAGGCTTGTAGCAATAGTTAGAGTTGATTTCAAATGGGCCTGGTACAAAATAAAGGCAATTCTCATATAATTCATATTTTCTATATTTTATTTTTGTGTTTAGACTCTTATAGTTAGCAATAGTCATAGTTTATTTCAGATGGTTCTGGCACAAAATAAAAGCAAATCTCATGTAATTAATCTTTGCTCAATTTCATTTTTTGTACAAGGCTCTTATAATTAACTCTGTAGTTAACTACCAACTCTCCCTCGTAGGAGTCTTTTCTCTCTCATTACAGTAAGAGCTTTTCTTCCTCTCTCATCTAGGTAAGAGCTTATTCCCTCCCTTAAAAGTCTTTTTTTAGGGCTCTTTCTTGGTCTACACCATTTTCCTTAAGTGGTTGTAGTCCAATTTTATTCAGATGTGGCTGTATGGATCAAGAAGTAGTAAATAGTTTGGGAAATTTGAAACTCACAAAAGAAGAAGAGGAGGATATTGTTGTTGCAAATAGTAGTAGTTCTGGTATTTTAGAAGAATGCTCTCTGAGTTTATTTGGACGTTTGCTGTCAGATCGTCACCAAAATCTTAGAGCTTTAAAGAACACCCTAAAGGCAGCATGGAAGATGGGTTCTGATTTAAGAATTGTGGAAGTTGGGGATAATATTCTGCAGTTTAAGTTTAGGTCAAGATGCCAGTTGGAGTGGGTTGAAAAAAGTGGTCCTTGGAACTTTGAAAATAACCTTCTCCTCCTCTGTCGATGGAGGAAGGGTTTGACATCAAAAAACATTAGTTTCTTTCATTCTCCTTTTTGGGTACAGATTTAGGGTCTACCATTTAAGAATATGACTGAAGACATTGGAAGAGAGATCGGCAGTAAAATTGGTAAAGTGTTGGAGGTTGACAAAAGAGCTATACAAGCAGATCAAGCCAAGTTTCTAAGATTAAGAGTTGAGATGCAGCTTGATAAACCTCTCTGGAAGGGGGGGGGGGTTATGTTAAAAATGATGAAGGTGGAAGATTTTGGGTTGATTTCAGGTATGAGAGATTGCCTACTTTCTGCTATATATGTGGAATCCTTGGGCATGATGAAAAACATTGTCAAGCTAGTTCCTTGGAGCAATTATCAGGAAGGCAATATGGTGAATGGTTGAAAGCTAGTGGAACTTTGAAGATTGGAGGTGAAAAAGAAAAGCTGAAAAAGCAAACCGGAGCTGAGAAAGGGAGTGCGGCTTCCATAGTGGTGGACGGTGAAGCTAAAGAAGAGAGTGGAGTTGATGTTCGAGTATCTCTAGTGATGGCAGTTGGCGGAGGTGCTGAGGCTGTGAGGGGTTCGGTCATCATGATGGAGGCTGATCGATTGGATTGTGTGATGATCCCTGTCATGCCCAATCCCAAGAAACACGGTGAGCAGGTCAGGATGGAAGAGGGCTTGCCAGAAGCTTCGAGATGTGGAAATAAGCAGAATGCACGTGAAGAATCTTGTGGAGATCAAACTGATTTGGTCAGGACTCATTGGAATGAGACTGAAATCAGTCAGCAGGTAGTTAGAATGAATGTTGGGTCGGATATAAGTGGAGCTGGATGTTTAAGCCCACTAAGAATTAAAGAGGCAGAAGACTCAAGTAAGGAAAAGAAGAATGGGCCAAATTTAAAGTCAAGTGATGGACTAAAGTCCATGAGGCCAAAAGAAGAAAAAGACCTCTCTTGTGTGGACCGGACTCAGCCTCTCTGTCCAGACCATGGGCTAACTCAAGGAGCTAAAAGAAAATTTAAAAAGATGGCAAGATATAAAGGGAAAGTCCAAGAGACGGAGAAAGCAGAGAAAGCCCAAGAGGTAAGTAATAAGAGAAAGGTTTATAATGATACGTTATTTATTCTGAAGGAAACGTCCATAAACGTTTATGTGTTGGGGAACAAGAAGGGGGTGTAAATTACTTTGCTGAAACGGCGGTGTTGCTCATATTGCTTTAGGGTGGAACTGCAGAAGGCTTGGGAACCCCTAGTCAGTTCGAGTGTTGCGCGAGCTTGTGCAACGTTGGAAGCCCAATATTGTCTTCCTGTCGGAGACAAAAATGAAGAAGTATCAGATGGAAAAGGTGAAGTTTAAAATTGGTTTGATGAATGGTTTGATTGTTCCTAGTGTTGGAAGGAGTGGGGGTTTAGCTATGTTATGGAGTAGGGATATAATAATAGAAGTCCAAAGCTATTCTAGGAATTTTGTTGATGCAGTGGTGACTGATCCAGATTCTGGTTTTAAATGGCATATTACTGGTTTTTATAGTAACCCTGAAACTTATCGTAGAAAAGAATCATGAGATTTTTTGAGAAGCCTTAGCCGAATGTACCATCTGCCCTGGCTGTGCTTCGGTGACTTTAATGAAATAGTATCAGTGGAAGAGAAATTGGGTGGGTTGCTAAAACCGCAAAAACAGATGGATGATTTTAGAGAAGTTATTCATCAGTGTAGGTTCAAGGATCTTGGGTTTGTTGGTCCTAAGTTCACTTGGTGTAATATGCAAAAGGGTGACAGCAGATTGTTGTTGAGGTTGGATCGTGCTTTAGCTACTCCTAAGTGGATTGATCATTATAAAAATGTTAAAGTGCACCATTTGGTAGAATCCACATCTGACCACTGTGCCTTGCTTTTAACTGATGCTGCTATTGTTCAAAAGTTGTCCACTAAACATAGATTCCAATTCAAAGCTATGTGGACTAAAAGGGTGGAATGCAAAGACATCATCCAAGGAGCCTGGGATGGCAACCAAGATTTAAATTCCCCTATGGGAATAGCTGCTAGATTGAGATGTTGTGCTGAAAATCTATCCAAATGGAACAAAATGGTGTTTGGGCAAATTCCAAAGAAAATTCAGGAGAAAGGGAGACTTTAAATACTCTGTTCAGCAGAGATAGAAATGGCAGCTTGGGGGGTGACATCAATAAACTAAGAAAGGAAATTAATGAATTATTGGACAGTGAAGAAATTAAATGGCAGCAGAGATCTAAGGTGCAATGGTTAGGCCTTGGGGATCGGAATACTAAATATTTCCACTCTAAGACCTCAGACAGGAGGAGGAAAAATACAATTAGATGTATCTTGGATGAAGAAGGAAATTAGCATGATTCGATTGATAGTATTGCAGAGGTAGCAGTTTCTTATTTCAAAAACTTATATTCCTCTGCCTACCCGACCCGTATTTCAGAAGTTCTTGATGCTATTCCAACAAAAGTCACAGAGGAAATGAATCAGTCCCTTATTAAAGAGTTCACTAGAGAGGAAATTGAGATA
The DNA here is from genome assembly GCA_023055345.1 of Quercus wislizeni. Lineage (NCBI taxonomy): Eukaryota > Viridiplantae > Streptophyta > Magnoliopsida > Fagales > Fagaceae > Quercus > Quercus wislizeni. Next base: position 16,788,730 of record JALGQJ010000010.1, read on the forward strand.
GCGCTAAATCAAATGCATCCAACAAAAGCTCCAGGACCGGACGGTATGTTTGCTATCTTTTTTCAAAACTACTAGAGTATTGTTGGTAATGATGTCATATGCATGATTTTAAATGTTCTCAACTCTAATATGTCTATGACTGAAATTAATAAAACTAATATCACTTTAGTGCCAAAAATAAAAAACCCCACAAAGATGACAGATTTTAGACCTATCAGTCTTTGCAATGTGAAATATAAACTCATATCTAAAGTGTTAGCCAATCGTCTTAAAGTGATCCTTCCTTACATTATATTTGAAAATCAGAGCGCATTTCTCTCTGGGAGACTTATTACCGACAATGTGCTTATAGCTTTTGAACTTATGCATTATCTTGAACACAAAAAGGAAGGTATAAATGGTTTTGCTGCAATAAAGTTGGATATGAGTAAAGCTTATGATAGATTGGAATGGGGTTTTATTAAACTAGTGATGATTAAAATGGGCTTTCACTAGAAGTGGGTAAAGTTAATCATGCATTGTATTACTTCTGTATCTTACTCTATCCTAGTAAATGGGGTTGCTTATGGTAATATTATTCCTACGAGGGAGACCCTATTTCGCCTTATATTTTTCTTTTATGTGCAGATGGTTTTTCCTCTCTTATTCATGATATTGCCAGAAATCACAAAATAAGTGGGGTATCTATTTGTAGAGGTTGTCCTAAGATCACTCACCTGTTTTTTGCGGACGACAGTCTTTTATTTTGTAAAGAAAATAATCAAGAATGTCAGAATCTTATAAATATTCTCCAATTGTATGAAGCTGCATCAGTTCAAAAGATTAATACGGATAAATCTTCAGTCTTTTTTAGTAGCAATACCCCTGATGAAAGAAGAGTGAAGTGATGAATTTGTTGGGGCCTATGCAAGATACCCGCCATAAAAAATACCTGGGGTTACCCTCAATTATTGGCAAGTCAAAAGTTGAAATCTTTGCTAAAATTAAAGAAAGGGTAGAGAGGAAATTGTCGGGGTGGAAGGAGAAAATGCTGTCTATGGGTGGCCGAGAAATCCTTATTAAAGCTGTTGCTCAAGCTATTCCAACTTACACGATGAGCTGTTTCCAGATCCTGAAGAGCCTTTGTGATGAAATGGAAGCAATGATGAGCAAATTTTGGTGGGGCCAAAGGGGTTAAGAATATAAAATTGCTTGGGTTAGTTGGAGGAGAATGTGTAAGTCTAAGTTGGTTGGAGGAATGGGGTTCAAAAATCTCCAAGCTTTTAACCTTGCTATGCTAACTAAGCAAGGTTGGAGGTTGATTTCTAATCCGAACTCATTGGTGGCCCAAATTTATAGAGCAAGATATTATCCGCATGGAGATGTGTTCCACTCAAAGCTTGGATCCAGCCCTTCTTTCACTTGGAGGAGCATTTACAATAGGTTGGAAGTTGTCAAAAGAGGCACTCGATGGCGTGTTGGAAATGGCAAGAGGATTCTTATTTGGGAGGACAAATGGCTTCTGACTCCAACAACTTACAAAGTTATCTCCCCCCCCCCCCCCCAAAGTCTTTTAATGATTACCCTAGGGTCTCGACGCTTATTGATAAAGATCCTAGAATGTGGAAAGGCGATGTAGTGAGATCTCTACTCTTGCCTTTTGAAGCAAGAAATATTCTAAATATTCCCCTTTGCCACAGCCTTCCAGAAGACCAGATTATTTGGGTGGGTAATAGAAGAGGAGAATTTAGTGTAAAAAGTGCCTATTATATTGCTTATGGTTTGTTAAATATCTTGGACGAAGGTGAATGCTCTACCGGTGACTCCAGAAATCCTCTATGGAAAAAACTATGGCATTTAAGCATTCCTCCCGAGGTTCGTATTTTTGCTTGGAGAATGTGTTTGAATGCACTTCCTACTTTTGTGAATTTGCAAAGTTTGATATTTGTGATATTTGTCCGGCTTATGGGAAGGAGCCTGAAACTATTTCTCATGCTTTTGTGAAATGTGAAGTGGCTAGGAGAGTTTGGAGGTGTTGGCTAGACTGTCCTCCTGTGGTGTTGAATGTAAATATGAATATTGTAGATATTGCTATGGAGATCTTGGAATATGGTTCTTCTAGTGAATTGGAGTTCTTATTTGGGGCTGCTTGGGCTATTTGGTACAATAGAAATAGAATTGTGTATGAGTCCTCAAGTCAAATTCCAGATCACATTTGGGGTTTTGCAAAGAAACATATCTTGGAGTTCCGAAGTGCTTTATCAGCTAGCTCTCAAAGTTTGTCTTGGTTAGAGGGCAGATAGTGCGCGCCTCCTCCGGGTGTGTTCAAGATCAATGTTGATGGTGCTACTTTGGAAAGTGGAAAGAATTCAAGTGTGAGAGTTGTTATATGAGATGCAGCCGGTAATATTATTGCTACTTGCTGTAAATACCTTCAGGGTCGATACTTGGTGGAGGAAGTTGAAGCTTTAGCTATGGAATGTGGTCTCCTCCTTGCCAAAGAGCAAATGCTTCCCCAAATTATCTTGGAATCTAATGCTCTTACTGCAGTTTCTAGTGTTTTAGCAGCTGAAAATGATGGCTGTCTTGGCCATATTTATCAGGGGATTCTTAGTCTTCTTGCTTCCTTTAGCAGCTGGAAAATCAAGCATGTGAGAAGAGATTACAACAAGGCAACACACGTTCTTGCTCAGTATGCGAGGCAGAAGGAATTTTCTCAGGTTTGGATAGGAGTTTGTCCTCCATTGCTGAATGAAGTGATCCAGAAAGATTGTATGTAATTTATTTCTTTGCTTGAGATTTCCTTTTATTCTCTTTGTTATACTCTCTTTTCTTTATGGCAATGAAATTCAGCAATCTGCTTCAAAAAAAAAAAAAAAAACTCTGCAGTTCGAACTTCTCTCTTCTTAACTTTTTAATTCGTGCATTGAAAAATGAGAATTGACCTCTCTTTCTAACTTTGCAGTTTGTTCATTAAAACATGAGAATTGAACTGCATAACTCTCTCTACCAAAAAAAAAAAAAACTAAAGAACTCTTGTCGTCTATCAAAAGATTCAAAACATTGATTTATCTTTACAAATGACATTGGTACTGTGCGCACCAAAAGTGAGGTTAATGGACCAACCTTCACTTGGGCTCACAATCTATTTGTGATATGGGCTTTGGATTTCCTACACTGAGTAATTCCTTATGCAGAGACTCAATGGAACTATCTTCCCCTCTAAATTATCTTACTCCCTCTCTTCCTATTATTACTGTGCTAGCCTGGTACACTCTTGCTCTTTCTACCCTCAGTTTCTTTATCAACCTTTCAACAACCCTTTCCCTCTTTAGCTTCTCATATTTATAGCCTAATAATTAGTGGGGAGTTATGATTACTCTTGTGGTTAGTGGTAAAGGAGGTCCAATGTTATTATCGCTAAGTGGATGTTTAGTTGGGAGTGAAGTGTGGTGAGAGTGGCATTGGAACTAGCTCCCCACTTTAGAAGGGATGTTCTGCAGCGATACTTCTCAAGGTAGTACCAGGTGACCGAGATACAACGTTCCCAAGCAATCATGCTCCCGTCCAAGGTGTACTTTGCCAGGCAACTCCTAGGTTATGAACTATGATGAACATATATTATAATGGCTCCCTCAACGGGTTTTGGGCCGAGTATAATGTCATGAGGCCCAAGCCCATGGCCTCAGCAGGCTTAGAGCCCAATTTCGGACAAGTGGGTTGGGCCCGTGGGCTGTACTATAAAGTTGGAGTTCAAGGCCCAAGGCCCAAATGAGTTTGGGAGTCTCATGCCGTACAGGTACAAACAAAATTTGGAGGGGACTGGGGACCAAGAGCTTCTTGTTAAAAGGTCTGCATGCCCATACACTAAGGTTATATATTCTTTCACTGAAATTTATAACCAACATGATTATTCCCCCATGAAAGTGAATAAACCCCAAGCGCATGTGCCTTTCCATGTTCACCACCAAGCTCTCAGCCCACACATAAAATAAAATACATGAGTTGAGACTAGGTGAATAAATCTTAACCTTATGATGGTCCCCCTAAATCATTTATGTTGCTTGGGACCTTTCATATCTAAAACAATTTATTGATTGATTGTACCCGTGGATAATTAATTCAAGTTACAGGTAAAGATTTAGTTGAACTGTTGAACCAATATATTAATGATGATAGCGATGGAGACCAATTGAGCCTTAATATCGGGTCCTTATCCTTTTGGAAATTTAGGCTTATAATGTGGGCTGACTTGGAAAATGGCTCCTACTATCACCACTACTTTATTAGTCAAAATTCTTATTCATTAATAGGTGAATATTCATTCAGCCAAAAAGTGAAATTTATATATTCAATAAGCCCATTTACCATAGCGAGAGTATCAAAGGTTAAAACATTTTTTTTTTCAGTTTATTGTTCCATAACTCTCAATAATTTATTCACACACACACAAAAAAAAAAAAAAAAAAAAAAAAAAAACTTCTTATAATTTAATTAACTTAAATTTTAAGTTTAGAAAAATCACCATAAGATTTTCTATGGATTATAAATTGAAAATGGGATATAACCATCTTAAACTTTTTAGGGAGAGCCCTATGTGGTGAATTACACTTTTTTTTTTAATAATTTGATAGCTTAAGTGAGAGGAAGATTTAAATCCTAGATTTAAACGCCATGTCCTTTTAATAAGTTTTTTTCTTTTAATAAAAAGCAACCATGTCCTTATAAGATGTTTGCTAATGGTCTTATGGCCTATAGCAAGGTTTTCAAACCTGAACCGTTCATTAAACCGTAAAAGGGAGAGGTTCAAGGGTTTTTAGGTCGAACCGAGGTCAAACCAAGGTCGAACCGTGATGATGTTATAATTAATTAAAGCCTAAATATAGATATTAAATTTATAAAACTAGCAAAATTGACAATATATCTATATATGTGAGGGAAATTTAATGGTTTTCAAGCATATATTTAATAATTAAATAAGAAAGTAAATAAAATAAAATAATAACCATGAAAACATTAAAATTTATGATTAATTTTTGAAATAAAGTTGAATATCTTTGAAGGATTTTAATTATAATTTTTTTTATTCCTTGTAAGAGATGGATAATTTAATTAAGTAGAATAAAATTGTGTTAAGTTGTTTAAAAAAAAAAAAATTGCTAAGGGGTTGGACCGCACGGTTCTCACCGGTTCATGCGGTCCAACCCCGGTTTTAGTGGTTCACGGAATTAACAAAAAATTCGGTTCTTTAGGCTTAAAAACCCGGTTTTCATCCCGGTTCCAGGTTTTCATGGTCTGACCTCCCGGTCCTGTCCGGTTCTGAAAACCATGGCCTATAGGCCTCCTTGGGGAGTTAATTTTTGAGGTTCAATCACTCTAACTTATAGACCTAGAATATGTGTGTGTATCAGTGTATATACTCTTTTTTTCATAGAAAAAATCCTTATATTATTGTGACTTCAAAAATAGTCCAAATTTGAGCCATTAAAATAAGGTTAAAATGTAGAGACAACCCCTCCAATATCGATCTTTTTCTAGTTACAACCTTAGTTATTAATTATTTTAGTTGAACCATCTATAATAAATATTAATTTAATGGTACCCTTTTTTAGTTCATATGTCGAACAAAATGTGTCACAAAACTTACAAATCAGTAAGCACATGATACATGACTTAAGAAAATATGTTGTACAGATGTTTACCATTTTTTATATTTAATAAAATGAATAAAATACAAATAAAATATTTATTTTTATTTACAGATAAAAAATTATTATTTTTTCCCCTCAAGCCACATTTTATGTACTCATTAGTGTCAAAATAAAATAAATCTCAATTGACATACTTCTACTGGAAATAATAAGGTTATAATGGATGGAAGGGATGTAACAAAGGTGTGTGAATTAAAATAATAAAAAACTGAGTAGGTGTGATTATAAGTCATATATTTTCACTTTCCGTTCATAAATTTCAAGTGACATATTTGATATTTCTATTGATGATTGTCAAAGTTATAAATAGATGAAATGGATGTGATCTGATTTACAAGTCGTATTAAGAAAAGTTTTGCAATCAAAGCCACCACAGCACAATGTTCAAAATCTTAGGTTCAGTTTGTTCAGATCTTCTAGGTTCTTATCCAAGAATGGAAGAGCATGCAGTCATTCACAAAGCCAATCAACTTATAGAAATTCTGATTAATAACAATTTAAATCTTAAACAAATAGTAATTTCATGTTTTCAAAATGAAAAATTGGGTTTGATTAACGGGTATATTTTAGAGCATTTGTTTATGAACAATTTTATGAAAGTTTTGATAGTATTTTTATGGGAAAAAGAAAAAAAAAATTTGTCAAAAAAACTAGATTTTTTAATCTTTTCCCATAAAAATTGTAGCCCACTAGTTTTGATAGTAGTTTTACAAAATGTTACACATCTTAATAATTTTAAATTTTCACTATCGTATTACATGTCCTTTATATGTTTAACATGCATGTTGAATTTCATTCCAATTAGGTGTTGTACAGTATGGGATCCCTGAGCCCTTTGGGCCTTTAACCCCAGCCCAACGGTACAAACCCTGGCCCTGACCCCTTGTACGAGCCAGGGGCCCAAGCTCACTAAGCCAAAGGCCCAGGCCTTATGCTGCAATTCTTGACCTAAGGCATGTCGAACCTATAATCTTGGCCCAGACACCTCGGGGTGCAATCCGAGCTTTACTCGGTCAATTACGTCCCAAACGGGAACGTGATTGCTCGGGGATACCATGTCTCAGTTGCTCGGTATGACCTTGGGGAGTATCACCGCCAGATATCCTTTCGGAGGTGGGAATCAGTTTCAATGCCATTACTACCACTCCCAATGAAACACCCACTTAGACACAATGGAAGTGGACCCCCATTTCCACTTATAATCAGGAATAATCATGACACTCCCACTGACCTCACGCTATGAATAAGAGACTAGGATGGGTAGTAAAGGGTGGTTGGAAACACTAAGAAGAAAACAGGGAGAAAGAAGAGTGACTACTTCAAAAAAAAGGGGGTGACTTTGTGAGAAACGAAGGGAGAGGCTTACAGGAACAAGAGTGAGCGACTAGGTCTCCAGGCAAAGGACTACCCGCAGTAGGAAACATAAAACCCACAATACAAATAGGTTATGAGCCCAAGAGACAAACCAGCCCATTGGCTTCATTTTGGGTAGGCACAATTGGGGCCATCTGTGGGGATCTCCTACGCAGTTGTGGTTCAATCGAGACTCGCGCCGGGAAATATTTGAAAGACGGTCAGGGAGTTATGCTAAAAGTGGTTCTAGAAGATCTTCTTGAGGATCTACCTAGCGAGAGAGAAGGTACAAAAGGCATGGAGATAGAGACCGTAAGCGGGAAGAAGAATAGTCCAGCCTCAGAAAAGGCTCGTATCAAATGCACCGAACAGTATTGGGTGTTTCCGAGCATAGATAGTTTGATGAGAGAGACAAGGAAATTGAGCGTTTGCATCGATTGGTGAGAGATTTAGAGTTGGAAGCAATAGATAGGCGTTGGAGGAGAAACTATGACGACCGGGAGGAGGGGTCTGCTAGTGGGGGAGGTCGCTACAGAGTCAGCTCACATCAATCCGAGCTCCATCAACACTGGGAACATTCACGTTCATAGGAGTACGCGGATCGAGACTCAGTTTCCCCGAAAGGGCGACGGCCCCGAAATGCTGCTATGGATGCTATGCGCCGAGCCTTACGCAGAGCTGCTTGGTCGCCATTTTCAGATAGTATTGAACGGGCTCCAATGCTAAGCAGGTTTACACGCCCACCATTCAACTCCTACGATAGGAAGACAGACCCAGTAGAGTACGTCAGCCATTATATCCAGATGATGTCTTTATACACTTACAATGATGCGCTAATGTGTAAGGTATTTTCTTCAAGCTTCAAGCCCACTGCTTTGAGGTGGTTCAATGGGTTATGGAAAGGCTCCATTCACTGTTTTACCGAGTTGATCCAAGAATTCAATGTCCAGTTTATGACCTGTAGCCGGGTGCCGCAACTTGTAGATGCATCACTATCCATGAAAATGAGAGTTGGGGAAACCCTTTACAGCTACGCTAGTCAATATTGGGAACTTTACAATGAGATCAATGAGGGCAATGAGAAAATTGCGACGAATGCTTTTAGATTAGGATTACCCGAGAACTCCAAACTACAGGAGTCATTAACAAGGAGGCCGCCCAAGGATATGAGGTAGCTCATGAGATGCATTGAGGAGTACAAACGCTTGGAGGATGACCGACTGCAAAATAAAGGTAAAGCCCCGATCGAAAGCAATCCACGGCAAGGCGGTTTTCAACCAAGGCCCTAAAAGGATCAAGGATTCAAGAACCAAAAGCACAAATAGGGGAAGTAAACGTAACGTTCAAGGAGCCAGTGCATAGGATCGTGGACCGAATCAAGAATGAGCCATACTTCCGATGGACGAACAAGATGGGGGGCAACCCGTCAAGAAGGAACTAGAACTTGTACAGTACTTACCACATGGATAAAGGGCATACCACTGAACAATGTCAGGTATTAAAGGATCATTTAAGGCAGTTGATGAAAGCAGGATATCTGAAAGAGTTTGTGGCAGACACAGGAAATCAAGGTACCGGGCAGGGTACCCAGCAAAGGGGGAACCCTCTCCCACCCCCATTAAGAATAATTGAGGTTATCCATGCAGCACCACGGGGTACTACAGCAACTAGGAGGAAAGGGGTATTGGCTGTAGTACCGGCAGGAGAGTGCTCGGGCGAGCAGCCCATCGAAAAGAAGTTAAAGTTCACTTGGGAGCCCATTGCTTTCAACAAAGACGATCTAAAAGGAACGATCCAACCGTATGATGATTTTCTGGTGGCAACAGCCCAGGTAAATGGTTTTATAGTCTAGAGGGTAATGATAGATCAAGGGAGTGGCGCCGATGTGATGTATCATGACCTATACAAGGGGCTTAGGATGAAGAAGGAAGATCTCTCTAAGTATGATACGCCCCTGGTCAGATTTGACGGCTAGGTGGTGATCTGGAAGGCCAAATTTCGCTTCTTGTGAATATGGAGGGTAATGAGGTAATGGTAGCATTTATAGTTGTCGCTTCATTTTCTCTATATACAACGATCCTAGGAAGACCGTGGATTCATGCAATGAGGGCCATCCTGTCCACCCTACATTTAAAGGTCAAGTTCCGTACCGAACAGGGCATCGCTATAGTGTGGGGAAGTCAACAGGCAGTAAGGCAGTATTTAGTTACTGCAATTAATTGGGGGAACAAGTAGTGCAAATAGAAGGAACCATCTGAGAAGGTCCCCTTATAGCAATTATAGGAGCCCCGAAAAGGAATGGGGGCTAGCTATGCCGATGAATTAATTAGAGTAAAGATATTACCAAATGATGACCGGTATTTCCAAGTATGAGCAAGTATGAAGGACGAGGACTGGGTAGAGATGCTATTGTTTCTTATGTAGAATGTGGATGTATTTGCTTGAAGCCTGTATGAGGTGCCCGGGGTGGACCTCGAGTTCATAGTTCACAGGCTTAACGTGGACCCTTTGTTCCCTCCCAAGAAACAGAAGCCGCCGAGGAGGTCAGCTAAAGAGCATGTTGAAGCTGTTAAGCAAGAGGTTAAAAGGTTAAAAGAGGCCGAAGCAATAAAAGAAATTTTCTTTCCAGAGTGGCTTGCAAATACTGTGGTGGTAAAGAAGAAGAACGGTAAATGGAAGGTTTGTGTAGACTTCACAGATTTGAACCAAGCATGCCTAAAAGACCTATTTCCCATGCCAAAGATCGATCAATTGGTAAATGCCACATATAGGCACCCGATGATGAGTTTTTTGGACGCCTTTCAAGGCTACCATCAGATTTCCCTTGCCGCTGAGGATTAGGAAAAGACGACATTTATCTCCCTTGACGCTAACTACCACTATACCGTGATGCCATTCGAGTTGGAAAATGCCGAGGCCACTTATCAACGGATGATTACAAGAATGTTCCAAGATAAGATTGGGCAGACGGTTAAGGTGTACATTGATGATATGGTGGTAAAAAGTAAACAGGAGGCACGACATATTGAAGATCTCAGAGGGGGGTGTTTGAAATACTACAACAGCATAAGTTACGACTCAATACGGATAAGTGTGCCTTCAGAGTGAGGACTGGCAAGTTTCTAGGATATTTGATCACAAACCGAGGAATAAAAGTCAACCTAGACCAGAATGAAGCCGTGAAATGCCTCAAACCATCGAGTAATCTAAAGGAAGTCCAAGTGCTAATTGGCATGTTAGCCGCCCTTAACCAGTTCATTTCCAAGTTTGCCGATCACTGCCGTCCATTCTACCAGCTTTTGAAGAAGTGGAAGGGATTCCAGTGGAATGAAGAATGTGAAAAGGCTTTTCAGGACTTGAAGGAATATTTGATGCAAACACCTATGTTGACGGCCCTAGTGCCCGGGGAGGATTTATTCATGTATCTCTCAGTGTCAGAACATGCCGTGAGTGCCTTTCTTTTGAGGGACAGAGGGGTGCAACAACCCGTGTATTACATTAGCAAGATCCTAGTTGACGCCGAGACAAGATATTTGCCCTTGGAGAAGTTGGTGTTAGCACTAGTGCATGCCACGAGGAAGCTGCCCCACTATTTTCAAGCTCACACCGTCTACATATTGACCGAGTATCCGTTACAGTCGTTGTTAAAGAGATCCGACTTCACGGGCCGAATTGCTAAATGAGGAACCCGGCTTGGTTCCTTTAACATTAGATACAAGCCAAGAAGTTCGGTAAGAGGCCAAGTTCTTGCTGATTTTGTTGCAGAGTTTTCCCCGAGGAAAGAATTGGAAGTAATTTGTCAAGTGGATTGTCACCCGTGGAAGGTATTCATGAACGGCGCATCTAGTGCAACAGGGGCTGGGGCCAGGATTCTTATCATCACTCTAGAAGGGATAAGGTTGGAACATCCTTTCAGGTTGGGATTTAGGGCCTCCAACAACGAAGCTGAGCATGAAGCCTTGCTCGTTGGATTGAAAGCTGTTCTGGATATGGGTGCACGAGAAGTTAAGGTTACTCCGATTCTCGGTTGGTGGTTAACTAGGTGCAGGGCAGTTTTAAAGCCCGAGATACCCGAATGAAGGAATACCTGCGAGTGGTAAGGTAGGTTATGGGTCATTTTCTTATGGCAAAGGTGGTCCAAGTGGCCCGGGGGCAGAATAGGCATGCAGACTCTCTAGCCACATTGGCAGCGGCAATGATGGAGAAGGTACCACGGATAATCAAGGTGGAGCTTGTAGCGAAATCGAGTATTAAAGTAGTGATAGGTGTTTTAATGGTAGCAATGCCCGAGCCATGTTGGATGGACCCAATCATCAACTTCTTGGCCGAGGACTGGGTACCAGATGATGAGAAAGAAGCTATCAAAGTACGCCGAGTAGCCACTCGGTACTGGTTGTAGGCAGACCGCAAACTGTACTAGAGGTCTTTTGGGGAGTCGTATCTTTTATGCTTGCACCCTGAAAGACTAATGATCTCTTGACCGAATTACACGAGGGGGTGTGTGGCAGTCATACAGGGGGACTTTCACTGGCACATCGAGCGATGACCTAAGGGTTTTGGTGGCCACAGATGCAAACCTTATGCCCAACTCTCCTTAAAACATCCTTACACTAATTTTCCCTAACAACAAAAAGCTTAGTACTCGGTTGATTTTATACTCGGCTAGGCTCACTAATCCTCCCAAACACAAACAGCTTCTTTTAGGCCAATCTCGGTCCTTGCACACGTAAGGATATATCCTTTTAAAGAGTTGTCTTAATCACCGTTACTAGACTACCCGATCAGTTAGAAAAAAATAATAATAATAAAAATAAAAATAAAAAATAAAAAAATAAAAAACGCAATGGGGAGAATAACTCAGTAGCAATGAAGTAACCATCCATAAAATGTTTGGTCGCCGTATCCGAGTATCCAATTAAATAAAGCAAACCATTTTTTTGTCACCACAGCTCGGTGACTATAGGAAAATAAGACTTAGAAAAATAAGGGTTAAAACCAATGTTCGGTCACCATAACCCGGTGACCATGGGCAACCCAAACAAATAAAAGAGAGAATCAGACAAACAAAAAATAAAGCAAATTAAAACATGAGGATTAAATAGAGGGATCGTTAAGCGGGAACTGGATGACATCATCGACACGTTGGGCGGGTGCATTCTCAATCGGCTAATTGATAATGAGTGTCTAGCCTTGACCGTCCTCAGTGGCAAGAGGGTTGCTAGTGACCTCAAGATCAACTATATCCATATGAGTGTCAATGGCATGAACCAGCTCCCTCATGCTGAGGGTCTCTTCTTCGTCAGCAGTGCCAACCTGGCTTTGGACTAGGGGGGAGTTGGATAGGGAATTTGCTTAGGATTCCTCAGTGAGGAATCCTCCACCACTTCCATTGTTTGCAGCGCTGCCAGCCACCCCTCACCAAACCCATGATGCCTAGCTTAGAGGACGATAGGCTCCACGAAATTTTCAGCATCTGCGAAGCACTCATTGTACCCTTTCTCCTTAGAAGCTTCAAGGGCTGCTTTAAGGTCGGCAATCTCATCAGCCTGGGCCAAGGTTAGACATTCTGCCTTCGCCAGTTTGAGTTCTACACCCCCCAGCTTGGCCTCCATCTCGGCCAGCCTTTTCTCGATTGCCAGCCGGGCCTTCTAAACGGATTGCGCCCTCTTCTTGGCAACGACAATAGCCTTGCCCTTCTCCTTGGCCGTATCGTCGCCATATCTTTTGAGGCCTTTTCCCTTTCAACATCCTTAGTAAGCTCCTTCAGCCTCCCGTCGAGGACGTGGGTCAGTTGCGTGGCCTAACAACATAAAAATGGTAAGCATAAAAGGCGAAGGAAGTACATGTGCATCAAAGCAAATGAAAAGGGAGGAAAAGAAAATTACCGCTATAGTGTGCCACTGTAGCCACTTAGCCAGTGACTCCTTGGTCGCACCTTGGAAATAGTGGACATCCTCAAGCAACAAGAGGCCTTATACCAAACTCTGAGCTACCCGCCCAACTTTGCCTTGAGCCCACATCCTTACACCAACGGACACCGGCAAAGGCTCATTGCCGAGCCTAAAGGTGGTCTCTTAACCCACCTCTGGTTGGAAGGAAGATGCCACGTTGGTACCCACCTAAGCGGTTGGTTAGGTGATGCCGGCCGGCTCCTGGGTAGTGAACCCGCCAGATGCTTGGGGAGGGGTCCTCACTGGAGTGTCACCGGGAACCTCAAGAGGTTGGTCGCTCACTCGCTGTTTCTTTTTAGCTCGGCCAGATGGTGGAGGAGGAGTTCGCTCCTTGCTAGGAGTCTTTTGGGATTAAAAGAATCAGTCAATGGTTAGGGTACGTCTGGTCACCATCTCTTCTCCTAGGTTAGTCTCTGCTTTCGAGGGGTTGGCCGACTCGGCTGCTATTAGCTCAGCTACTTGAACTGGAGAATCAAGCCCTTCAACAGGAATGTAGGTTTTACGGCTCTGAGACACACACTTGGCTGACTCATCTCTCACTAGGGCACGGTCCTCTACAGTAGTGTATCTGGGACCAAGATCCCAAGCTTCCCTAATAGTCAAAGAGGCAGGAGGAAGTGGGCGTGCCGGACGTCAATGTAAGAAAGAAGTGGGTTGTCTACCAGCAAGGCCTGATTGAATGACTACCAAGTAAAATACACGGGGTTCACACCGAGTATCAAATAGGATGCTCAGAGTTGTCCGTCAGTGTGCACGAAGATCTCTGATCTAAGTACAAAATTGAGATCCCTCACGTGTGTAACTCTGATATCCGGTTTGAATCTTTTTCCTTTTGCAGTAAATCAATAAAAGGACTGGTTAGTATATACATGAGAAAACCAAGTAAAAGAATCAAATCTAAAACAAATGAAAGTACTAGGTACCAACCAACGTCGTGCGGCGAAAGCGGGTAGGGGAGCTCATTGGCAAGCCAATTGCCGCTCATCCGGACAAATTCTCCTGCCGAGTTTCTGTTGGAATCGGGAAGGCATGATATAAGTTGTACCCGCATATCCCTCATTTTTAGGTAGTAGTCAAACTTAATGTTGCCGCACAAACTATACATAAAATTGATGTCGTGATGGTTCAATTCTAACCCAAATACTTGGTTTAATCTACTGACACAACTCACCACTCATTAAAAATTGGGGGGGGGGGGGGGAGTTGGTCAGGACACAAACCGTAAAACCTAAGGGTGTTTATAATGAGAGGGTCCACTGGAAACCTAACCTCACACTCTAGAATGGCCATCAAAGGGAAAAAGGCTACATTTGAACCAGCGCACCTTTGAAGGGTGATATCACCATCGTGACAGTAGGCGATATCAACGTCCTCAGGAACGCCATAGGCTATTCTAAAATCAGCCAAAGGCACTCCAGAAGCAAGGAGGTAAGAATAACCCATTCTAAAACTCTAAGAGTGAAGGAAAACTGAAAGGAGAAGGAGGAGTAAAGAAGACTTACTGGGGACTAGGAAGTGATGATCTGGGTTGTAGATTTTATGCATAGGAAAACTATGCTCAAGGAATGTGCTTGGCAGAGAGGAAATTGAAGAAGAGAGGATGCAAAAAGTGGTGTTGGAAATGAGGAGAAGCTATTTATAGGGATAGAAGCATTTAATGAAGGAGGAGGTGGGAAAACCCTTCTGATCCCTTTTGGTAACCCCTACACGCGTGGACTCAGTTCATGAACCGTCAGACGGTTTGCGAACCAACGGCCATAATTACTGATGAATATGACAGTCTAGCATAATGCGCCTTTTAAGGGCGCATTAACGAACATCCCATCCATTCCATGGTTAACCGTTAGGCTTCCCGAAAAGCCTCTAGCCCTTGGCATCCTTGATTCATTCTCGATGGCCGGACACGAATCAAGGGGGAGCTAATGTACAGTACGGGATCCTCGAGCCCTTTAGGCCTTTAACCTCGACCCAATGGTACGAACCCTAGCCCTGACCCCTTGTACTGCCCTGGGCCCCAGGCTCGCTAAGCCAAGGGCCCAAGCCTTGTGCTGCGATTCTTGACCTAAGGCACATCGAACCCATAATCTTGGCCCAGACACCTCGGGGCGCTTGGCCCAAATACCTCGGGGCGCAATCCGGGCTTTATCTGGTCAATTGCGTCCCGGACGGGAATGTGATTGCTCAGGGATACCATGTCTCGGTTGTTCAGTATGACCTTGGGGAGTATCACTGCCGGACATCCTTTCGAAGGTGGGAACTAGTTCCAATGCCACTACTACCACTCCCAAAAAAACACCCACTTAAACATAATGGAATTGGACCCCCATTTCCACTTATAATCAGGAATAATCATGACACTCCCACTGACCTCACACTATGAATAAGAGACTAGGATGAGAAGTAAAGGGTGGTTGGAAACACTGAGAAGAAGACAGAAAGAAAGAAGAGTGACTACTTCAGAAAGTAGGGGGTGACTTTGTGAGAAAGGAGGGGAGAGGCCTGCAGGAACAAGAGTGAGCGACTAGGTCTCCGGGCAAAGGACTACCCGCAGTAGGAAACACAAAGTCCACAATACAAATAGGTTGTGAGCCCAAGAGACAGACTAGCCGATTGGCTTCATTTTGGGTGCACACAAGTGTTATTTACTATTTAATCCATAAACTCATCTTTGATGTATAATTTTAAACTGTAAAAACTTAAACCAAAAAAAGTTGATTGATGACATAGTTATTGATCCTTGATCATCTAAAAAAATTGGCAAGTACAAAGAGTACAAGAGATAATGTAACCAACGGTGGATTTTTTGAAATTTGCAATCCAACAAAAAAAATATTGAGTGATATAACATTTCTTAAAGTTTTATCATGTCACATCATTTAATAACTTTTTATTAGATCAATATTTAGAAAATTTTATCGCTAAATTACATATTCTCTATATTCTTAACAAAAATACCAAATTTCATGTTAATTGTATGTTGTTCACTACTTAATCCAAAACTTATTATTTATGCATGGTTTTAAAATTCGAAAATTTGAAATTCAAATATTTGATAGATGACATGGTTAGCAACATTCAGTTGACACAAAATTTGACATGTATGTTAATAAAAAAACATCTAATCCAACAATGAAAATTTTTAATTATCAGTCCAATAGAAAGTTATTAGATGATGTAATATGGTGTAAAAGATTTTTTATGGACTAAGTCCGTTAAAAACCCAAAAGAAGCCTAAAAAGATTTTTTAGTCTGTAAAAGTTGGGCCTTGGTCAAGAAAGATTCATCTTTATTTTTCTTTCTCTTTTTTTTTTTTTTTTTTTTTTTTTTTTTTGGTTTGATATACTGGGCCTAAAGTTCATCATTACACAAACTCAGACTTAACAATCCACAGCTCGTGAGCCCAAATCGCTTTGCCACACAAATTGGGCACAAAGGCCAGAAAAATCTATAATTCCACATAATGGACCCAAAAGGCCCAAAATTTCTCGATTCATGGATTGGGCTCAAAGCTCATTGCACCCTTTTGTAGATCTTAGAACTTCTCTCATTAAAAAATGGACCATTCGAAAAATTAAATGACCCACCCAAGAAATAGGCAATTCTGGCCATTGAAATTGAAAGTGCCAAGTTCCACTTCAAGGGAGAACCCACAATAACCAGGCCCAATTAGTTAGAAATGATGGATAATAGGGCAAAAAGAGAGAATGGTAGAAGACTAGTACTGACCCCGTTAAAAGCTAACTAAGAAACCCAAATTAGAAGTAAAATTAATTGCACAAGAGGTAAAAAAAGTGGAAAAATGAAACAAGAACATGACTCATACAAAAAATTCAAGAACCTACACTCTTTTCAACACACAAAGAAAGCAAAAGGCAAACCCATCTTGCATTGGAGTTTCGACCACAGCTTGGAGAAGCCATGGCTAAAAGGATCCAAAGTCTGTTATTTTTTCTCTTCAGCACCTGACTTTCCAAAGAGGAAAATCACTGCAAGCCACAAAATTGTAGACCCAAGCACAAAAGTCTTTGGCATTCGTGCTTTGAGGGCCTAAAATTGCATTAAGTAAAGCTCCAACAGTTCAAGATTGAGTAAGTACATGAAACTCTTATAAAAAAAAAAAAAAGTTAAGTACATGAAACTTAACATGTCTTCACCAAGTTTTTGGGAGTTTGATGAGATACTATGTAGTTAGGTTACATTTGGTCAATATCCCATGCAGTTGAAAGTAGTCAATCACACACAGCCCAATGGATCAGACACCATCACATGATCTCCTATTCACCTCTCTTCATTATCCCCCTTTTCTCAAAGAAAGCCATACACTACATTCGTACATCACCATAGAAAAAGAGCATTAACAAGAAGAAAGTCGTCCAAGTGCAAACCGAAGAAGCGGGATTTGACCAAATTCCTTCTGCATACGGTTGAACATACCTTCTCTCCCTTCAACTACACCCCAAGTTTTTTCCTCTTTGATTCTATATATAAATATTATGAAAGAAATTATCTGGTTTTATAGCTTCACCATTGTTGAATACATGGTCTTTGTCATATTGAGTTTGTGTCTTTCAATGACTCTTTGTTAGAGGGTTAAATCAATGAGTTTGTGTCCCTTGCTATGTGTTAAATCAATTCTATTTTGGACTTTGGGTTGTTTTGTTTTGTAGGCCTTGAAAAGGCACTGATAGTCTCTAGTCTTGCCTCAAATTCCTATTATGACTTAGTAAGTATTTGAGTTTTCTTGGTGAAGAAAGAAAATTAATATTTTCAAACCTAAGTAACACATTAGACATTCGATCAAAAATACACAAATTCTCAATATATATATATATATATATATATATATATATATATATATATATATATATATATATTCTGAATTCACTACAAAAACTGAAATTTCAAAAATTCTCAAATAATTTTTAGTCTCCAATAGCTATATATATTTTCCATGCAATCACATCACTATAATTAAATTTACCATTTCTATCATAATAAGTTAATAACACATAAAAAATACACTTTTTCTCAATAAATTTCGTCTCTACCATCTACATTTGAAACTCTAGACATATCATTTTCCCAAATTTTACTTCAAAATACAGAGTGAAACCCACAGCGTTTTGTATTTGAAAAACCAAAGTTAGTGAAGCACAAAATACATTCTAGGTAACTATCAAAGTAAAACGACATCGTTTAGAGAGAGAGAGAGTGTGTGTGTGTGTGTACGGACTTGGTGATAGACTGGGTGTTGAGGCAGGAAAATCCGAGAGCGTAATGGCGATTGTGTTGGACGAACTGTAAGTCCTCGTCGGAGACTTAGACTTCGTCGTCAGGTATCTCCGGCGGAAGCTCCGGTGGCAGAATTATCTTCTCGCTCTTCTTCCTCCCCATCGCTGCTTCACTACTGCATCGCTCTGGTTTTGGGGTTTTTGTTTAGGGTTTTAGTTTTAAGAGAGGGAGCGCGGGAGAGAGAGATTTTTCCTTTTCCTTTTGTTGTTTTCGGTTTTCGGTTTGGACCAAGGTTGTTTTGGGCTAAGATGTGGATTGAATCGGCTTAGTGGGCCGAAAATTTTCTTTATGTTTCGGCTAAAATATTATGTACCTAAACCTTAAAATGTTTTTTTTTTTTTAATCATTAAACCTTATAAAGAGTTTTTTTTTTTAATAGGTTTGAAAAAATATATATGGATGAAAAATTAAAAATTTTCAATAATTTATGTATGATTTTTTTTTTTAAGGACAAAAAGTGAAGCATTTTCAATAGTTTAGAGATTAAAACAAAACTTTTAATAATTTAAGGATGAAAAACAAACTTGATAAAACCTAAGAACAAAAATAATATTTTGATATTTTCTTTTTTTAATCAGACCATGTTTCAAATTTTTTTTTAATAATTTGATAGTTGGGGTGGACGGTTTTTAATTTTATGCCTCCATTAAAAATACTGGGAGATGCAATTTGAGCTACAAGTCCCTTAACCACTACATTTCAACTCTTTGTTTTTTTTAAGAAAATGTTTCAACTGTAAGTTGTCAATCTTTTTCTCATTTTTTTTTCACCCAACTTTACTCTACCCTCCTGCCTTCCCCTCCATCCAAACTTGGCCCTAAATAGAGATTCAAGGTATTACAACTGTGGGGTAATAGACCTAAATTATACAATTGGGTCTTGGGCCTTGGCCAAGAGCATGAGTAGTTCGAGAACGACAGAATGGTAATAAATGGTTTAAACTCAAGAATTAAGGAGCAGGATACAAACAGGGAGGCAGTCCAAGGAGGAATACCTCCTCGGACAAGCTAAGCATAAATTTGATATAGATCCTAATGATCAAAGTGACCTTCCAGGAAACTCTAATGATAGAGATGTGCGCCATAAACGTACAAGAAAGATGGGAACCCAAAAATATTTAAGGAAAAACTGCTACCACCACATTGAATATTCGGTAGCTAACTCCCTAGCCACATTAATGAGGAAGTGACCTCTGAATAGTACTTTTTCAGCCTTATAACCATCCTCCAAAGATTTCTAGAGGAGGCTGATGGGACAAGTATCAGCATAAACTCTCAACTGTCCATGTATAGGGTAAAGATAAAGGAAGAGATGTAGTATAAATGAGAATAGAGACCCCAGAGGAAGGGGGGCTGGAAAAAGATAGAAGAGGCACTGTAGTAATCTAAATTGCACTTGTACTCTATTTAACCGATTTACATGAAAACTTACCTCATCGGACAGTGAATTCATTCAGCTCTATGTTCCTTGTTCTCACTTAATCATCTTCTACACCCATTCGAACCGTTATTCATGCACTAAAACCTAGTTCTTTGACCCACTCTCTATAAATTTATTGTATTGGGTTCACCTGGCCAAGATCACATACATTTTAGGCTTGGGCTAAAAAACGTGTCCTTACAATTGGCGCCGTCTGTGGGGAGAGCTTGTGTGATAATGAGTGCAATAATTAAGTATGGTAGAATCACAGTTCTAGGGGCTTTTGACATCAAGTACATGCCTTGTACCCCTATCAAAGGCCAAGTTCTCGTGAATCTGGTGGCCGAGTTCACTGAACCTCCATTAAAGGAAGTGGCAATAACACAGAGCATGGATGAAGAATTATTTGGCACAATCTCCCTGTAAGAACATTTATTCTGGAAGGTATATATTGATGGTCTAGCAAATCAAAGGGGCTCCGTAATTGGGCTAGTTTTGGAAGGTATATATTGATATCTTCTAATCTTTTTATAAATGTTCAAACAGAACCTTAATATGTCTGAGTCCTCGAACCAAATGCTTTGGGGAAATTGACACTTTATGACATCTTTTGAAGTGGTTAAACAGAACCTTAACTATGTCGGGTCTTTCGGACCTCCTACTTTGGGGAAATTAACACACACTGACATCTTTTGAAATGGTTAAACAGAACCTTAGCTATGTCGGGTTCCTTGGACCTCCTGCTTTGGGGAAATTAACACACACAGGCAACTCCTAAGTGTTTAAACTGAAACTCAATCATGTCTCGGTCCTTGGACCAGATGATGTGGGGAAGTTAAGACTCAATGGCAAATTTCTAAGTGTTTAAACTGAAACTCAATCATACCTTGGTTCTCAGACCAGATGATGTGGGGAAGTTAACACTCAATGACAACTTTCTAAGTGTTTAAACTAAAACTCAATCATGCCTCGGTCCTCAGATCAGATGCTGTGGGGAAGTTAACACTCAATGGCAACTTCCAAGTGTTTAAACTGAAACTCAATCATACCTCGATCCTCGGACCAAATGATGTGGGGAAGTTAACACTCAGTGGCAACTTTCTAAGTGTTTAAACTGAAACTCAATCATGCCTCGGCCTTCAAACTAGATGATATAGGGAAGTTAACACTCAATGGCAACTTTCTAAATGTTTAAACTGAAACTCAATCATGCCTCGGCCCTCGAACCAGACGATGTGGAAAATTAACATTCTATGATATCTATTTGTTTCTCACTAAGTGTCAAGACAGACCCAAGATTATAACCAACTCCTCAGATTGGTAGCTCTGAAGGGAGCAATTTACAGTACAAGTATGGGGCGCGTAAAGCGGCACTCCCACGTGTGTAAATCAAAGGATCAACTAGAATTAATTCTTAAGAATTTTAAACCCCACTTTTCTCCTTGGATGAGAGGAAAAAACCGGAGTTTTAAAGAGCTATTGTGGGGTCATAGGCCCAAATTATACAGTTGGGTTTTAGACCTTGGCTGAGAGCATGAGTAGTTTAAGGACAATTGAATGGTAATAAATGGTTCAAACTCAAGACTTAAGGAGCATGATACAAATGGGGAGGCAGTCTAAGGAGGAATACCTCCTCAGACAAGCTAAGCACATATCAAATATAGATCTTAATGATCAAAGTGACCTTCTAAGAAGCTCTAATGATAGGGATGTGCACCATAAACATACAAGAAAGATGGGAACCCAAAAATATCTAAGGAAAAGCTGCCACCATCGTATTGAATGCTTTGTAGCTAACTCCCTAGCTGCATTAATGTGGAAGTGACATCTGAACAGTACTTTTTCAACCTTAAAACCATCCCTCAAAAACTTCCAGAGGAGGATGATGAGACAAGTATCAGCATAAACCCTCAACTGTTCATATGTAGGGTAAAGATAAAGGAAGAGATGTAGTATAAATGAAAGTAGAGACCCTAGAGGAAGGGGGGCTGGAAAAAGATAGAAGAGGCACTGTAGCAATCTAAATTGCATTTGTACTCTATTTAACTGATTTATATGAAAACTTACCTTCTCGGATAGTGAATTCATTTAGCTCTATGTTTCTTGTTCTTGCTTAATCATTTTCTACACTCATTCTAACTGTTATTCATGCACTAAAACTTAGCTCTTTGACCCACTCTTTATAAATTTATTGTACTGAGTTCACCAAGCCAAGATCCCATACATTTTGGGCTTGGGCTGAAAAACGTGTCCCTACAACAACCACAAAGAATTCTTGTATCTAAAGTGAGTGAAGATCTCATGTGAATTTTTATTATTTTCCAAATACTTAAGTATTTTCATTATTCATTTTTGTTTGAAATATCATTTTGATGGAAGTTGTGGGTAGTGGAACAGTCTCTACTCGGGCCTAGAGCCTAAGAAGTTATTGGACCACAGAAAATAGTTGGGCCTAGCCTTTATGCAGAGGGGAAAGTTCAAAGGATGATAGTCCATGAGAGAGTTGAAAGCTGGATCATCATAGGTGTTGAGGACAAGATTGAATACTGCAGTTAGCCTATTCCCGTGGAAAAGGGAAAAGCCATAGTATATCCGGGACAAGGAGTGGGATAATCAATGTGTAACCTCTAGAAGACACTAGTAATCATGGGAAACTTCTGGAATTCGCAAGAAGAAAGAAGATTTTTACCTCCACATTAATGAGGGGGTTCTTACCTAACTTATGCCGCATTAATGGCACATAAGACAGCTTGAACAATACATGTAACCCCTAGGCCATCAGAATTCCAAGATAAGAAAGTGAGAAAATTGATAAAGTAAGGGAAAACTATCCCTGATACTCTGAATGGGAGCAGAACAGTTGTAATGGTAAGAACAAGGATTGAAGCTATAAAAGCGAAGGAAAGACAAAAAGTAAGGGGATTTGGAAAAGGGGAAGAGAAATCTATCTAAGAAGAAAAACATAAAAGAGAGAGAGGAACATTAAGTGTAACACCACGGGAATAAAAGTAAAAGCTTCCCATAGTTATTTGAGCATTTGTAATAGTAAAGATAGTATATTAATGGTCAAAAAAATCTGTTGTTTGTGTTTCTCATTGTAGAGTATTTTTTCCCATTATTTACTTGTATCTTGATTGTGTGGGTCATTGTAAAAGACTTCCAAGGAGTGTTCCTTGGGGACTAATTTCCGTGTACCTACAGAAACTTATGGGTATTGCTTAAAAACACAATCACAATCATTAAGTATATTATTGTCATTAGTTTAATCTTTTACTTTAACTCAAAATAAGATTCTCTTTCAATAATCAAAGATACATCAGCCAGCAATTGAAAGTTTAGACTGATCATTAGTTTTTATCTTATGTTGATTTTTATTTTTATATCGTTTATGTTTATGTGTATTGTTATTGGTATCATGTTGCCCCCTAAAAAGCACTCATTGGTGATATATATCATTGAAACAATAGACCTAATCATTAGAAAAATTCTCATCTCAACAAAAGATTTTTCATGTTCAGCTAGAGCTCGTCCAAGTATAAGTAGAAGAAAAAAATTCAATTTAATTCATAGAAAGGTAATAAAAATTAAAAATTACAAGGGTGGGAGTTTACAAGGTGGGGCCATCTATGAAGATGCATCAGCCTCATTAATATTACTAACTGGACGGCCTCCTAGAGCCATTACCCTCCACTCAACAACCTTCATATTAATGAAGTCACAAAAGGTGAAACAAACAAATGACAAGGTGTTTCATCATTTCCTATTCATTTTGGCAATTTTTACTAAGATTTTATCTTTGAAATTAAAATATCATTTAAAGTAGTAGCAACTGAAATTAAAATATCATTTAAAGTAGTAGCAATTGCAGCCTCAATGATTTGTTTAGGCCCTACCCATATTGAAGGAGTTTTTTGTTTTTGTTTTTGTTTTTTTTTTTTTTTTTTTTTAGTTGGGCAAAGGTTTTATTATAATGGCAGTATGATGAATAATAAATAGCACCAATATAGGCTAGGGTCTACGTTAGTAACGATTGGTTGTAACCATGGAGCGAAATTCAATCCGCCCCATGACATTAAAAGAAATTCTATTGATAAAAGTTATTTTTTTTATTCTCCATTATAAATACTAGGATTGCATTACTTACTTTATATTTTTAAAGTTCAATAATTTGGAGACAAAAATCTTTCATATATTTGAATACATTAGACACCAACATTGAGGACCAATTTTTTTTTATCATTAAGATGTCATTTGCTCCTGAAACAACTACAAGTGAACTGAGAGAGAAAATAGAAAACAAAACACAAAACTGAAGTTGAAGAGTCCTCGTTCAATCAAAACAAAGTCCTACTAAAGGGTGTAAAACAAATTATCAGTTTTTTTTTACCTACAATGGATACGAAGGTAATTGGATACAAAATACATAAGGGTCATTGTTGTGGTGACAATTATTTTGTCATTAGCATACCAGCCCGCACTAATTCTAGCGGCTAATTCTAGCGAGTGGGTAGCTTGCAGTAAATATCCCTGCATTGCAAATAAATTAATCTTGGGAAATACAAACGATACGAACTACGTCACATATATGACCTTCAGTTTAGTAATTTTTGTGCATCTCTTGCAACCAATTTTTTGCTCATTAGTGGTGTGCCACTAAATAAAAAATTCACCCTGTCTTTCTTGGCAGGATAAATTATTGATACCACCAACAGACTAGGGTCTACACTAGCAACGATTGATTGTAACCATGGAGGCAAATTCTCTTTTTTTTAACAAGACCATGTTTCAATTTTTTTCAATAATTTGATAGTTGTGGTGGACAGATTTTGATTTTAAGCCTCTATAAAAAATACCGGGAGATGTAATTTGAGCTACAAGTCCGTTGACCACTACTTTTAAACTCTTTATTTTTTTAGAAGATGATTCAAATTTAAGTGATCGATCTTTTTTCATTTTTTTTTATCCAACTCTACTTTACCCTCCTCCCTTCCCCTCCTTCCAAACTCAGCCCTAAATAGAGATTCAAGGTATTACAACCATAGAGAATTCTAGTATCTAAAGTGAGTGAAGATCTCATGTGAATTTTTATTATTTTCCAAATACTTAAGAATTTTCATTATTCATTTTGTTTGATATATCATTTCGATGGAAGCTTATTGGTATTGCTCAAAAACACAATCACAATCATGAAGTATATTATCATCATTGGTTTAATCTTTTTCTTTTAACTCATAATAAGATTCTCTTTCAATAATCAAAGATACATCAGCCAGCAATTGGAAGTTTAAGGTGATCGTTAGTTTTTATCTTATGTTGATTTTTATTTGTATGTTTTTTATGTTTATGTGTATTGTTATTGGTATTATACTGACCCCTAAAAGCACTCGTTGCTGATATATATTGAGGCCAATTTTCAAATCATAACGTTGACCCAAATTTTATGTCTGCCCATGTTTTTTTTTTTAATAAGAATACTGAAACTTTATTAAGAAGAAGAGAAATTCAATACATCCTTAACCAAAGTGGCTTCAAGCATATTAAGATTTTTCTCTATCCAAATTTCAAAACGAGAAACACATTTAGCATGTTAAGCCAAAGTAAAAGTCATAGCACCAGATTCATAAAATAATAATAAATAAATTGAGGCCAAAAGTAATGAACGAAGATCTGGCCAAGAAGTGTGAAAGTGTGCAGGAGAGTTTAGTTGCAATTAAAGAGTGTCATATATGGAAATTTCTTAAGTATTTTTGGAGTATAGATAAATGGTGTTTCTTTCTCTTATATTCATGTTGAACCCTACCATGAATTTAGTAAGTAGATCTCATGCACCAAAATGTGAGAGAAAAAAATATCATTTTCCGTATTCCGAAAATACCTAAGCATTACTCATCATACATACAAAGCCACACATTACAATAATTCATATTCTGTCATAAGATGGGAGCCAGTCATTGTTGGATCCTCGTATATTTTTTAGTCTCAGCAAATGGCATTCGATCAAGCCCATTGACCTAAAAGGCTATCTTGTAGGCTTGTAGCAATAGTCATAGTTGATTTCAGATGGGTCTGGTACAAAATAAAGGCAATTCTCATGTAATTCATATTTTCTCTATTTTATTTTTTTGTGTTTAGACTCTTATAGTTAGCCATTGTGATAGTTGATTTTAGATGGTTCTGGTACAAAATAAAAGCAAATCTCATTTGATTAATCTTTGCTCAATTTCATTTTTGGCGTAAGGCTCTTATGGTTATCTCTGTAGTCCAAACCTCTCTCTTCTTAACTTTGCAATTCGTGCATTAGAAAATGAGAATTGAACTACAGAACTTTTGTTGTCTGTTGAAACATTAGGGGCTGTTTGGATTGGCAAATTTCATAACTCAATTCTCTGTTTCCATAACTCATAACTCAAAAATTGTGGAACCCATAGCAAAAAGGTTGTTTGGCAAACAATGACTCTGTTTCCATAACTCTGTTTCCATCACTCAATTCTCTGATTTTTGAGTTATGAGTTATGGAAACTGAAAACACATTTTGGCTGTTTTCAGTTTCCATAACTCATAATTCAATGACAATATTGTAATTAAACACACATAGGGGACCCACAGCCGCAACTTCTGACCACCTTTTGACTTTTTTTTTTTTTTGGGTTGGCTGTTCGGTTCTTTTTTTCTTTTTTTTTTTTCTTTTCCTGGGTTGGCCGTGCGGTTCTTTTTTTCTTTTCTTTTTTCTTTTTTTTTTTCACTAGTTCAGTCTGTTTTTTTTTTTTTTTCACTAGATTCAATGAGTTTGGGTACTAAAAAAAAATGAAAAAGCTACACCGGAGACAGGTATGGGGCCCACAAATAGTGTGAAAAATATTGAGTGATGGTGCCAAACAAACATGGTATTTTAAGTAATGAGTGATGAGTGATGAAAATTGAGTGACCAAAAAAATGAATCCAAACAGCCCCTTAATTTCTCTTTACAAATGATATCGGTACAAACAAAATTCGGAGGGGACTGGGGGCCAAGAGCCTATTGTTAAAAGGTCCTCATGCCCATACACAAAGGTTATATATTATTACACTGAAATTTATGGCCAACATGATTATTCCCCCACGAAAGTGAATAAACACCAAGCACAAGTGCCTTTCCATGTTCACCACCAAGCTCAGCCCACACATAAAATACATGAGATGAGACTAGGTGAATATACCTTAACCTTATGATGGTCCCCCTTAAATCATTTATATTGCTTGGGACCTTTCAAATCTAAAACAATTTATTGGTTGATGGTACCCGTGGATCATTAATTCAAGTTACAGGTAAATATATATATATATTTTTTTTGAAAGCAACTGAGAATATTTCATTACTAATGAGAAAAAAGAGTACAACAGAGCTAAAAAAATACAAGCTAAAACACAGTATACATTAACCACCATTTTCCAGAATAATCTGATCCAGCAAAGGAGGACAAACTCCCTTCCAGTAACAAGACTCCTCCTTCATCCTTGCATACTGTGCCAGTTCATGGGCTGCCCTGTTGCCATCCTTTTTCACATGCTTAATTTTCCAGCTATTAAAAGAAGAAAGCAGATCGCGAATTCCTTGATAAATATGGCCAAGACAGCCGCTAGTCACAGCTGTAGAAACATTCACAACAGCATTTAAAGCATCAGATTCTAAGACAATATTGGGCAGCATGTATTCTTTGGCAAGAAGGAGACCACACTCCATAGCTAATGCTTCCACTTCCTCCACTGAGTATTGGCCCTGAAGATACTTACAGCAGGCAACATGGACCTTACCAGCTGCATCCCTTATCACCACTCCCACACTTGAGTTTCTCCTCTCTTCATAAGTAGCTCCATCAACATTGATTTTAAATACTCCTGGAGAAGGTGCTAACCACTTGCCTTCTGACTGAGACAGATTTTGGGGGCAATCTAATAAGCTACTTTTGAGCTGAAAATTAAAATTTGCAGCAAAATTCCAAATCTGCTTAGGAAACTGACAAGTAAACTCATGCACAATTGTGTTTCTATTCTGCCATATAGCCCACGCAACCAAAAAGAAACACTCCAAGTCACTTGTAGTACCATATTTCATAACTTCCAAAGCAATATCTACAATATCCATATTAATGTTTAACAAATCAAGAGGACAATCCAGCCAACATCTCCATACCCTTTTAGCCACTTCACATTTATAGTGTGGGCTTGCTTAGAAAATGGTTCCTACTATCACCACTACTTTATTAGTCAAAATTCTTATTCATTAATAGGTGAATATTCATTCAGCCAAAAAGTGAAATTTATATATTCAATAAGCCCATTTATTCACAGCGAGAGTATCAAACGTTGAAACAAATTTTTTTTTTTTTCAATTTATTGTTCCATAACTCTCAATAATTTAATTAACTTAAATTTTAAGTTTAGAAAAATCACCATAAGATTTTCTATGGATTATAAATTGAAAATGGGATATAATCATGTTAATATTTTTAGGGAGAGCTCTACGTGGTGAATTATGCTATTTTTTTTTAATAATTTGATAGTGTAAGTGGGAAGAGGAAGATTTAAATTCTAAATTTGATCATCAAGTCCTTTTAATATATTTTTAAAAAAAATAAAAAATAAAAAATAAAAAGTGACTATGTCCTTGTAAGATGTTTACAGATAAAAAAATTAGTATTATTTTTCCCTTCAAGCCACATTTTATGTACTCATTAGTTTAAAAATAAAATAAATGACAATTGACATACTTCTACTGGAAATAATAAGGCTATAATGGAGGGAAGGGATGTAACTAAACCAGTCAATGAAAAAACGATGGGTGAATTAAAATTAAAAAAAAATAAAAAAATAAAACTGAGTAAGTGTGATTATAAGTCATAGTTTCACTTTCCGTTCATAAATTTCAAGTGACATATGAGAAATATTAACGAGTGCCGTACAGTATTAGTTAAGAATCTAATTAAATAAAGTTTTTATGGAAAAAGAAAAAAAAGTAATTAAGGTTTTGACAGCTTTTTTCATTTTCCATAAAAGTGATGTTAAAACTTTCCTAAAATGAATTCTTAACCAATGCCGTTCGGCACTCGTTAACATGACCCATTTGATATTTCTATTGATGATTGTCAAAGTTATAAATAGATGAAATGGAAAGGATCTGATTTACAGGTCGTATTCAGAAAAGTTTTGCAGTCAAAGCCACCAAAGCACAATGTTCAAAATCTTAGGTTCAGATCTTCTAGGTTCTTATCCAAAAATAGAAGAGCATACAGTCATCCACAAAGCCAATCAACCTATAGAAATTCAGATTAATAAAAATTTAAATCTTAAGCAGATAGTAATTTCATGTTTTCATAATAAAAAATTGGGTTTGATTAACAAGTACATTTTAGAGCATTTGTTTATAAACAATTTTACGAAAATTTTGATAGTATTTTTATGGAAAATAGAAAAAAGAATTGTCAAAAAACTAGATTTTTTTTCCCATAAAAATTATAATTCATTAACAAATAACCTTAGTATATCTATTAACAAAATCCTAAAATACTTGAGCATGAGAATGGGTCTTTAACTTTTATTTTGACTTTGATTAGTTGGTAACCCAATTAAGAAATGATTTGGCTTGGGTTTGGCGTCCAATTGCACTGAACCTATCAAAATCTTGGCACATGTCATGATCTTGATGGGTCCAATACAACTGGAATCTAGACTCAAATCTGACTTGACTTAGAAATTGCAATATTTTAATGTATTTTATTTTGGGTCCGGTACAACTGGATTTTTTTTTTTTTTTTAAATTTTATAGAAACAATACAACTAGATTCTGGACTCAAACTTAACCGACTAAAAAATTGCAATATTTTTATGTATTCTATTTTGCTAAGGAAAAATAAACATCAAACTCATAGGAAAAGGCAGATGGGCAACTTTAAATAGCTTGATAACATTAAATTCTTATTTATAGCAAGTTAGGTATATGTATATTAATGACCATAATTAGCTTTCATGTAGCAGTAGCAGTATTAACCCCCATTAAATACACCAGTTTGACAATTGTAGGTGAATGCTGTTTTCAGACATTTATAGTACGCATAAAAACAAAATTTCTATACGTCACAACCCTTTCACAAGCTACCATCAAAGTGAGCTAAGACTTAAGACCCCTCAAGGCTCAAGGTATGAATGGCCAAGCTGTTGAATTTTGAATCACTCGAAAAAATAAAAGTCAAACTGGGTATGGATGAAAGTCTCAATCTGAGATATTAATGAGTTTCCGTTTTCAGTTTGGACTCTGACAATTCCTTAGCCTTAGGTGTTCTCTCTTTTCTTCAATGGGCTCAGTTTCTCTCTAAGTTTATTTGCTGCTCAACTTGCTGGTTCAGCGACAATTTTTGGATTTTTATTTATTGCCGGGAAAGCGATCGTTTAATTAGACCTGATAAAATTGGACACAAACGTGTTAACTTGTCCAAACTTGGAGGAGAAAATGTCACATAGTTATTTTGTTTTTTTTTTTTTTAAATCACCGATTTAGACCCCCAAAGTTGGTTATACAACGGATCTATTGATTAATTAACTATTAATCCAATTATGTGATCACAATTCTAAATTTATAATTACATAAATATAAATCATAGTAAGTCACCAAATCTATAAGAGCGAACTTATGATTTTCTTCTCTAATATCATGTTAAATTACCAATTCTCTTAAAATCTAGCCCGATCCGATCTATTTGCCATACCAATCATAATAGATATATATTTCCTAACCCGAATCAAGGCCGGCTCAATGGTATAAGCCATTGATGCGGCCACCTAAGGCCCCAAGTGAAAAAAAAGGCCCCTAAATTTTAACCAATAGTATTAATTAAGTCAAAATATTAACCAATAAAAAAAATAATATTTTCTTATCAAGTGAAAAACAAATAAAAAAGAGAAAAGAAATGCTATATCCACAACATTTTTCACAACATTTTTATAAAAAATCTTAGTAGCAAATTGTTAAAGGTTGTTATTGACAGCAAAAAAATAATTCTAGTAGTAGGTTCAACTAGAAAACAAGAAATAACTTAATACCTAAGATTTGTCATGAAAAATATTCTGAATGTAACACTTCTAAAAGAAAAAAGAAAAGAAAGAAAGCAATTCACAAAAAAATTCACAACATTTTTCACAATAATCAAGTTAGCAAACTTTTACTAGTTTTCAACTAAATTTACTACTGACATCACTCTTTTACTCATTACTATCATTACTATCAATCTATCACATCAACAAATGAAAAAAGTTTTGTCAAATTTTTTTTGCGTTTATAATTTTTTTTTAAATTTTTTTTTCAATTCTATGTGATTCATGTTGATTAATAGTACTTTTATATATGAAACAAGATAACCAACTTTCGTCTTAGGCCTCCAAATGCATCAAGCCTCCCCTGACATAAATTTTCAGTTGTCATTTGCTAAAGTGTTCCTTCTAGTGCATGCATGCATAAGCTATGATGTAAATCATCAAACTATTCGTTTTTTGTCAAAACAGAGAGTCAAATTATGAACCTGGCATGGCATGGTACGCACTTACTACCAATAAAACC
Source organism: Quercus wislizeni (assembly GCA_023055345.1). Taxonomy (NCBI): domain Eukaryota; kingdom Viridiplantae; phylum Streptophyta; class Magnoliopsida; order Fagales; family Fagaceae; genus Quercus; species Quercus wislizeni. Next base: position 16,820,022 of record JALGQJ010000010.1, read on the forward strand.
TACTAAAACCATGACTTAATTTGATTGTGGAAAGTGAAATCCAAACTTTGGAATTTTTCGCAGTCCTACACTTAGTTCATGCATTACAAGCTCCCCGCTGATGTCAAAATAAATTAGGAGAAACCAAATAAATACATTTTTTCTACCCAAAATGAAAAAGGAAAAAAAAGAAAGAAAAAAAGTAAAGAGAGTTTTATATAAACAATAAATAAATAAAGTAAAAAGAAAACGGAAATAATGGCATCCTGGTACCTTGAATACCATAATAACCCATTATCCCTAACGCATATTGAACAAAACCCTAACAAAAATAAAAATGTTGTTGGAGTTTGGATAATTCGATGCCTGCATAATGGGAAGGGGTACATAAGTTAAGGAGATTTAAACCTGGTTCTTTTAATATAAGAGAATAGGTTAAGCCATTAAACTACAAGATTCTTCACAACAAATTGTTAAGAGTTAAACTTAAAAAAATAAACAATGGACTGAGTTTGTCAATTTGTAAACATTGGTAAGACAATTGGTAATAATTTAAATATTTTTCATAAAATAATGTCAAGTAGGGATAACCCAAAAAAAAAAAAAAATTGCCGTCTTCACCTATAGCTAGGTTCATAGGAAATTTCAATTAATCAAAGAACAAAAGCATTAGAGCAAGAAAGCTACAAAATAAATAAATATAAATGTACGAACTCTATCTAGTTTATAGTACATTAAGCGCACTACAAGTTTTTTAACCGATCAATATCACTCTTAGTCCTATGACTGTCGGTTCTATATGTGTGCCAAGTTTTTTAAGGATTGGACCTCTATTAATTTACAACTTTAAAAATGATACTCTAGGGCACTGGTTTGCATAGTCGTGCCTTAACAGCTTGTTTGGAAGGAAAGAAAGGAAAAAAAATGAAAATGCATGAAAATAATAATTTTAGAATATTCTTCACTTCTTTTATTTGGGAGTTTTAATGGAGGGAATAGAAAGTTCATTCCCTTATTTGCAATGACGGCTCTATATGCAAGCCAGGGTAGTCACAGGACCACCTTGATTTTTAAAAAAAATGTATATATACACTTGCCAAAATATATATTATATGCTAAACTAACCGATTGTGACTATCCAAATAAAAATTTTGAACACCCTGACTTGAGAGTTACAAAAATTTGGGTTTAACAAAAATAAGAGTAGTGCTACTACATTCACAATATTTTCACAATAATTTCACAACAAATCTAATGTGGCAAGTTGTTATTGACTCTACTTTGGGCCACATACTAATATTATTTTTTTTACCCACTAATAACCGCTTTTTGTATAAGATTTATTATAGAAATATTGTGGACGTAGCATTACTTCAAAATCTCCCAAACATAATTCTTAATCCATTTTTTTAAAAACTTAAATAACAACAATAAATATTAGCCCAAATAACAAACAACATAAATCAAACAAAAACAATACAAGAGCAAACAACAAGAAGTGAAAAAATTATACAACAAAAAACCTATTATAAAAATAAAAAATAAAAAAGATAAAATTTGTAGCTCATTCAACCTATTCAATAAAAATAATTTTTAATCTCATTTTGTCTTAAAAAATGGTACAAAGAAAAATATTGTAGTAATTTAAATTTCATAATGACCACCGTAAATAAAATTCCTAGAGACGCCACTGCTTGTTTAGGAGTTTTAAGCGTGTTAGGACATATGTGAATCAATGTTATGAATATATGTCAATATTGAATTGGCTAATCATTTGACAAAATGCACATTTACTTGTAATTGGGTAAATCTAGCATGTGTTTAATGCTTCAAGGAACAAGGTTTCAAGATCAAGTGTTAAAGCCATGCAAGTCTATCTAAGAAATAAGTGAAGAAGTGTTGTATTTTAAAACTCAATAGCTAGTATCTATCGAGGTTTAAAGGGCTACTGAAACTCGATGCCGACAACTTCTCGATAGATAGGGTATCTATCGAAGTTTATGAAATTCAGTTTTTCATAGCTAATTTCACTCCAATCCGTGAATAGATATTTGAGCTTTCTTTTCTCACAACCCTAAACATATATAAGGATTGTTTTAAGGGCCATCACATATGATGCAACCCAATGCAAAAGTTTTTCACAAGCATATTATGAACCAGAGACATATGCCCTAGTTCATCATTCTTTTCAAGAAGCTACTATGTTTGTATACCGTAGGGTTTTGTAACCAATGAGTTTCGTGATTTTCATCTTGTGATAGACTAAAGAACTTTGCAGCCGACATTTTTCTCAAGTTAGTGAGTAAGTCGCGTACTGGGATCTATGCATCGAATTAGTTAGTCACGTACTGACATTAAAATGAGAGATTGTCACTACATAACAAGTCCAATTGGGTATTAGGGTAAGGGTTCAACTATAGGTTGGTATAAGGTATTGGAATTCCTTTACTTGTAATCGCTTGTTGTGATAATAGTGAATTCTTGGGAGTGATGACCTTAAAATCACCTAATGAGGTTTTTGCCTTATAGGTTTTCCCTATTCATAAACAAATCACCGTGTCAATTTATTTTTTGTTGCATTTTAACTTAGTTGGTGATTTGTTTGTGCTACCATGCTTATTGCATGCAAATTAAATTAATTAATTAATTAACTTGGCTAATTAATTGGTTAATTTCTCATAAGGAGTCTGTGGGGACAAGGTCCCAAATTTGTATACTGGGCCTTGGGTCCTATTGGATAACATGGATATGTCCGAGAAGAAGAAAACGATTAGATAAGCCCTGGAATGGAGGATTACATAAAGAAAAAGGTGGAAGTTACAGTCCGAGAAGGTTATACTACTCGGATAAGATAAATGTGGGTTAAGTAGGTACTTAAGTACCTTAACCGACCTTCTAAGAACTTCCAGCGGTAAGGATGAACTTCAAAAGTGTACAAAGGGGATAAGAATGCAGAAATATCTAAGGGAAAAGTTGTTACCACTGCATTCAATGCACTGCAGCAACTTTTCTGGCCGCATTTATGTGGAAAAGACCTCTGAACAGTGTAGTCTCAACCACTATAGCTCACAGACAGCCAGAGAAGATGCTTGATGGGACATGTACTCGAGTGAAGGTTTGAATGGCTGACAAGTGTATGATCAAGATGGTCTAAAAGGAGATTATATAAGGAAAAAGACTCCCTATGAGGGGGGAATCGAAAAAAAAATTAAGAGAGAAGAGAGAAAAAGAATTATTGTAGCATCAACCTTCATAAACATTGAATTCAATAATAATTCATCTCCTCGGACAACGATTTCCTCAAGTTTTATATCTATTTCTATGCTTGTTTCTAGTTGAGATCTTTATTAGCCGTTATTCCATTTGTCAAGAGCCTAGCTTTTTCACCCACTCTCTATAAATTTATTGTATTGGGCTCATTGGGCTTGGATCCAAATCATATTAGGTTTGGGCTTCAAAATAATGACCCTACAATTGACGCCGTCTGTGGGAATTGCTTGTGTTCCAGTATAGTCTAACGATTATGACAGAATCAAGTCCGCATCAAACAAGTCCGCACCAGGCGGAGTCAACCAATGTTCATCAACAGGACGAACTTCTCAATCCTGAACATCAAAGAGATCGAGACGATTATCAAGAAGGCAGCATGCACGATGTTCGTACGGACAGGAGTGGTTTTCGAAGGAAAAGGCATGTAGCTCATGAGCAAGGTGGTGAAAAAGCCATGCAACGAGAGATTGATGATTTGAAAAAGAAACTCCGTCAGGCAAAACAGAAGCAGTACCCCTCCAGCTCTGATGTCTCTTCCAATGATGAAGAAGATACTGTATACAGGCAACGCCCTAGAACTCCACCAAGCGAATCTTTCTCTTGTGAGGATAAGCATTTTCACCAAAGGAAACGCAGGAGTCCTTCTCACAAAGGCGTAGGGAACGATGTTATGAAAAAGGCATTGAGCCAAATCTCGAAGTCACCCTTTACACGGGGAATAGAAAGGGCAAAACTTCCCAGACACTTCCATCAGCCAACGTTCACCATATATAATGGTCGAACGGATCCTATAGAACATGTAAGTCAGTTCAAACAAAAGATGGCTTTCCATTCTTAGGATGAGGCTTTGTTGTGTAGAGTATTTCCATCCAGTTTGGGACCGATGCCGATGAGATGGTTTGATGGACTAAAGACAAATTCCATCAGTTCCTTCAAAAAACTCACCCAATCATTCTGTTCCTGATTCATCACATGCAGTAGGGTTCCTCAACCTTTAAACTCTTTACTGTCCATGTCAATGAGAGAAGGAGAATCCGTGAAGGCGTATGCTAAAAGGTACTGGGAGATATTTAACGAAATTGACGGCAACTTTGATAAGGTTGCCATTAAAACTTTCAAGGTTGGTCTCCCATCCGAGCATGGTTTGAGAAAATCTCTGACAGGTAAGCCTGTCACCAGTTTACGCCAGCTAATGGACCGAGTTGATAAGTACAAGAGGATTGAAGATGATCAACAACAAGGAAAGGGGAAGGCTAAGGTTATCCCTCAGGAAAGGAGGGATTTCAGGTTGGACTGGTACAATAACAATCGGCCAAGAAGGAATTATGTGGGACAATCAAGGTCTGTTAACACCCAGGCAGTTAATACAGTGTTTCGAGAACCTGTCCGTCAAGTTCTGGAGAAGATTAAGAATGAATCATTTTTCAAATGGCCAAATAAAATGGCTGGAGACCTCACAAAGCGCAATCAAAACTTCTATTGCCACTATCATTGGGAACAGGGACATACTACCGAGGACTGTAGAAATCTATGGGATCACCTAGACCAGCATGTCGGGGAAGGCAAACTAAAATCACTCTTGCATTATTCTAGTGGCAAGGGGAACCAGACGAATTCAAACTCCAGGAAGAATGCTACCTATGGACCCCCTTTGGGGACAATTAATGTCATCTTTGCTGCTCTTGGGAGAACTGGATCTTGCCTCTCTAGGGTGATGTCAGTGGCTCGATTATCGTCCGATGAGGGTGTTTCAGAACCAAAAAGGGCCAAAATACTAATTCAGCGAACTTTAGGCTTCTCGGACGAGGATAAAGCCGGAACCATCGAACCCCACGATGATGCCTTGGTAGTTACGCTCAAAATAGGAGGATATGATGTGAGACGGGTGCTAGTGGATCAGGGTAGCGCTGTCGAAATTATTTACCTTGACTTATACAAGGGGCTAAATCTGAAGTCCAAGGACTTAACGGCCTATGCATCCCCCCTAATAAGCTTCGAGGGGAAAACCGTCATTCCGAAAGGCCAGATCAGACTACCCATACAAACCGGCTCAGAGGTAGTGGAGGTGGATTTCATTGTGGTCGATTCATATTCCTTTTATACAGCCATTGTGGCCAGACCTTGGCTTCATGCTTTAGGATTTGTCTCCTCTACCCTGCATCAAAAGGTGAAATATCCCACTAAGGGCCTAGTTAGAGAGATTTTGGGTAATCAATATGTTGCTAGACAATGCATGGTGGCAGCTATCTTGCACAAACCTGAAGTTGTGTCCTCAGATCCTGCTGAAAGACCCTCATAGCAATTAAGAGCCTCGGCTTCATCAGGGGGAGGGCCAACCGGGGGGGCGAGCTGCGAAGACTTTGAAACCGTGGTAGTAAAGAAGAAGAACGGGAAGTGGAGGGTATGTCTGGACTTCACAGACCTGAACAAAGCCTGTCCAAAAGATTCTTTCCCCCTTCCTAGGATAGATCAATTGGTGGATGCCACTGTAGGTCATCCTCGGATGAGTTTCCTTGATGCTTTCCAAGGATACCATTAAATACCACTAGACCTTGACGATCAGGAGAAAATGTCTTTTGTCACTCCCGTGGGGAATTATCATTATAAGGTGATGCCTTTCGGCTTGAAAAATGCTGGATCTACGTATCAAAGGATGATGACCAAGATGTTCGAAGCACAAATGGGCAAAAATATTGAAGTGTATATAAATGATATGATGATAAAAAGTAAAATGGTGTCTGAGCATATAGGGGACCTTACAAACATATTCAAAATCCTGAGGGGACACAAGCTCCGTCTTAATGCCTCCAAATGCTCTTTTGGGGTAGGTTCGGGAAAGTTCCTCAGCTATATGGTGATTCATCGGGGAATCGAGGTAAATCCAGATCAAGTTAAAGCTATAAATAATTTACAACCTCTCGGAACCCCAAAGAGATTCAAAGGTTAACTGGAATGACAGTAGCCTTAAATCAATTCATTTCACGGTTGGCGGACAGGTGTAGGCCTTTCTTCCTGTTGATGAATAAATAGAAAGGTTTCGAATGGACCAAAGAATGTGCTCAAGCTTTTCAACAACTTAAAGATTATCTATCTCATCCACCTATCATGTCAAGCCCTGAAACAGATGAAGTATTGTTTGCTTACATTGTTGTAGCTCTTCATGCTGTGAGTTTGGTGTTGATCCGAGTTGATGATGGCAAACAACGACCAGTCTATTACGTGAGTAAATTCTTGCATGATGCTGAAATTCGTTATTTTCCTCTGGAAAAAGCAATCTTGGCAGTGGTGCATGGTACGTGAAAGTTGCCCTATTATTTCTAAGCGCATACGGTGGTTGTCCTTACCCAACTTCCACTCAAAGCCATACTTCGAAATGCTGATTACACTAGGAAGATAGCAAAGTAGGGCACAATCTTAGGTGCTTTTGACATTAAATACATGCCACGTACTTCAATTAAAGGCCAGGTCCTCGTGGATTTGGTCGCTGAATTCATTGAGACCTCAGTAGTAAATGAATCAAATGAACATTGCATGGGTGAAAAATCAGTTGGCCAAATTGTTGTACAAGAACCGTTGCAATGGAAGGTATACGTGGACGGGGCAGCAAATCAGAAAGGATCTAGTGTGGGGCTAGTTTTGATCTCACCTGAAAAGCTCATCATGGAAAAATCATTGAGGCTAGCTTTTTCAGCCACGAATAATGAGGCTAGGTTTTTCAGCCACAAATAATCATTGAGTACGAAGCTTTGCTAGAAGGAATGTCTATGGTTCATAAGATGAGGGAAAAATCAATTACAATATTTTCAGATTCAAGATTGGTCGTCGGCCAGGTGAAGAGTGAATCAGAAGCAAAGGATGAAAAAATACGAGGATATTTGACTCGAGTCCAGCATTTGCAGAAGAATTTTGAATCGTTCGATCTACAACACCTCCCTAGAGGTGGAAATACTCATGCTGATTCCTTAGCCACACTGGCAACCTCATCGGCTCAAAATCTTCCTCGTATTATTCTAGTAGAAGATCTTGGTAGACCCTCAAGAGAGAAAGGGAAGATGGTTTGCGTTCCTCATGTCAAAGTAGGGCCTAGCTAGATGGACCCCATCATTCAATTTCTTAGTAAAAACGTTTTACCAGAAGACAAATCAGATGCTGAAAAGATACATCGGAAAGCTCCTCGGTTCTGGCTATCCGAGGACCAGAAATTGTATAAACGATCTTTCTCGGGGCCATACCTATTATGCATACACCCTGAAACATCAGAATTAATTCTCGAGGAATTGCATGAGAGAATCTGTGGAAGCCATATAGGAGGGAGGTCTTTAGCTCATAGGGCCATTACCCAAGGCTATTAGTGGCCAAATATGCAAAAGGAAGCATTAGAATATACGAAGAAATGCGATCAGTGTCAAAGATTTGCACCGAACACACACCAACCGGGAGGATTTCTAAATCCTCTCTCCAGTCCTTGGCCCTTTGTGCAATGGGGCTTAATATTGTTGGCCCATTTCCTAAAGCAGCAGGAAATAAGAAGTATTTGCTGGTCGGCACAGATTATTTCACCAAATAGGTCAAAGCTGAGCCCTAGCGAATATCCGAGATGTGGACACAAAGAAGTTTCTATGGAAAAGCATTGTCACTCGCTTCGGGGTACCCAACACCTTCATCTCAGAAAATGGACTTCAATTCGACATCAAATTTTTTAGGAGATACTGTGGTGAGTTGGGAATTACAAATAGGTACTCCACTCTGACATACCCCTAAGGGAACGAACAAGTTGAAGCTATTAACAAGGTCATAGTAAACGGACTTAAGAAAAGGTTGGATGATGCAAAGGGAAGATGGGTGGAAGAATTGCCGCACGTTCTGTGGACGTATCAGACTATGGGGCTGAGGCTATCATTCCCCTTTTTCGATGTCATATGAGGCTGAGGCTGTCATTCCCAAAGAAACAGGCTTTCCAACATTAAGAACCCAGACGTTTAATCTCGATGATAATGATAGGTTGCTGGAAAGGAGCGTAGACCTCATTGAAGAAAGAAGGGAGAATGCAATGGTCCAATTAGCTTATTATCAACACAAACTTAAACAAGGCTACGATGCCAGAGTAAAGTTAAGACCATTGGAACCAGGGGATTTGGTGCTAAGAAAAGTTTTGGGCATGGCGAAGAACCTAGCATGGGGAAAATTAGGGCCCAATTGGAAAAGACCCTATCGAATCACCTCATTGGCAGGCATAGGAGCATCTTTTCTAAAGGATTTAGATGAACATGTAATACCTCGTCCCTAGAATGTAACCAACCTGAGAAGGTACTATTATTAATGAAAGTTTCCTTTCTTCAAATGAATCTTTTTTTGTATAAATCTGTTAAAATTAGGAATTGTTATCTATATAAGTGTTAAACAAATCCTAAGTCATGTTAGGTCTCTCGGACCACATACTTGGGCAAAATTAACACTCTTTGGCCTCTATATGAGTGTTAAATAGATCACAAGTCATGTCAAGTCTCTCGGACCACATACTTGGACAAAATTAACACTTTTTGGCATCTATATAAGTGTTAAACAGATCCCAAGTCATGTCAAGTCTCTCGGACCACATACTTGGGCAAAATTAACACTCCTTGGTGTCTATATAGGTGTTAAACAAATCCCAAGTCATGTCAGGTCTCTCGGACCACATACTTGGGCAAAAATTAACACTTCTTAGTATATATGTATATGCACTGAATGAATCTCAAGGTACACTAATCCTTTCAGGCTAAATCTTTGGATGAATTTGATTCATTAAACGTACCTCAAAGCATGTCAGGCTTATTAGATTATGTATTTATGTGATAGTAACTTTTATCAACTTAATAATAAGTGATGCTTATTTGAGAGTTGTGCACTTATTAAAATTCCAAGTGTTCTTGTTTTCATCATGCTATGCTAAGTGTATTATTCATATGATTTGAACTTAAATTTTGATATCATCATAATAGTACACGATATTGTGGATGGCATTTAATTGAAACTGTTAAATAATATTAATTTGGAATAGTAAATAATATCGTTCAAAGGCTAAGTCGAATAAAAAAGAAAACCCTTTCATTAGATGACAAATATAATTTTTACATCAATATTATAAAGCCATTACAAAAACAATCAGGGCCAGGCTAAAACCCTATATCTAAGTCTATGATTGATGAGAATCCTTCTTGGAATCAATCTTGGACTTGGATCCAGCAACTTTAGCCTTGGAGACCATATCCCCAATTGTAAGGGCAACCTCGGAGGGGTTGGCATCAGCTTTATTCTGTTCCTTCTCCTTCCCCTTCTCCTTCTCCTTTGCTTTCTCCTCTATCCGAGACGCCACCACAGTCCCATTCTTCTCTTTTTCAACCCCTATTGGTACTTCAGTATCTTGAGAAGATTTTTGTGCTGGGAAAGCTTCATTAGGAGGAGGAAGAGGAAGGGCGGCTGAAGGAGGAGGAGTTGTTGTGTTTTCTCTGAGGTCTTTTGGATAGTACACTTGGTCCGTCCTCCTCAGATCGGAATCTGCAAGGATTCCTGCCCGGACAAGGGCTTGATTATACGTCACAGTGCAGTATTCCCTGCAGACCGCAGTCACTTCAGCAGTTAACCTTGTCTCCGTCTCTGTCACCCCACGCTCATAAGCTGAGGTCTCGGCAGCAATAACAGCTTCCTGGTCCACCTTTAGCGCCTTTTCAGCTCTCTGCAGCTTAGATTGAAGGTCCAGAACCGCCACCATCTCGGTGGCGAGGTTAAGTTGAGTCGTGTAAAGCTCTTCGCGCTGGTCCTCAGCTTAAGCTTCAGCATTCTTCAACCCAACCTCTGCACTTTTTCACCCATTTTCTGCAACCTTGAGCTTCTCGGCCAGTTGTGTTTTTTCATGGTTTGCCGTGCCAAGTGCTTTTTCAACATCGTGCCGGTTCTGGATTTCAGCGTTAAGGCTATTGGTTGCACTTCATACCTAATCCTTAGCCACATAAACTTGCTGAGTGACCTGCATGGAGATAACAATTGCAATTAAGAATGCGCTTGACATATCATATATATAAATAAAAAATTAAAAAAAAATTAAAAAAAAAAATTATCTTAGAAACGTAAATAATAGAAGAACAGCTAACCATTGCTAGGTCTCTCTCTAAGGACATGAATAGATCAGGCTGTTTCGTGTGCCTGATGGATTCCATATCCCAAGGAAGAAAGAGGGGCTATTGGAGAGCCTACGCTAAATAGTTGGCATGACCCCTCGATGCATCCCATATTGAGGCATCATATGGGATGGCATCACCATCCATCTCTAATCGTGGGGCCCAAGGCCGCTGAGGCCGACGTACTTCTACCTCCTCCTTGCTTTCTACAGAGCTGCCCCTCTTATCCCTGGGGTCCCTGGTTGTTTTTTGTTGCTTATTCACCTTCCGAGGAATTAACTCACCCTCCTCCAGGCCCTGATTTGGCCTCCTCTTCTTAAGGTTGGGCATGGCCAGCAGGCCAGGGTCAGTAGGAGGTGGAGGAACGGGAATTTCTGGGGGTTATGTTTTGGGAGCTTCCTTAGAGCTTCCCCCTTTATTCCTAGCTACAGTCCTCTCAGACCAGGTCTCTTTTTCTGATCCATTTGATCTTCCTCCTCTTCAGATTCTGAGTCTATCTGAGTAATAATCAATTGTCTAAGATGAACAGAAGATATATCAACAGAGTCAGTCTCGAAATCAGGTATGTCAACTGGCTTCTTAGATGGACCCACGTCTTCCACAAAGCGAAATTGATCTATCTCCTACTCCAAAGATAGCCAAGAAGAGGCGATTTCCTCTTTCGCTGCAACAGATGCTTCAAGATTTTGCAAAGGAATTACGAGTTGGGGAGGGATTTGTTGGACGGGTAGTCTGACAAGAGGAAGATCTTCGTGAGCCAAGAAGGTTGGTTTGGATACGTCAATACAGTGTATCCTGGGATCTCTTGCCCTAATGGCGTGGCCTATCTCTTAAAAAACTCTTGAAATGGGCTCAAAATCCAAGATCAGGTGGATGGCTCGCAGTTGATGATCCTCGCTGACGAAAATTTCTGACCGAAGTAGATAATTTAATCCCACTATGTTAGTGTGGCTGAGCCGAGGATTCACTAATCTCCTATCTACAATAAGCATCCGAGAAAAAAGCGTTGGTTAACTCATGAAAGCAAATTATTGAAAAGATGTAAAACAATGGATAATAACTATGTAATGAGGATGACAAGATTTGAGGCATTTCTCTAAGGAACCTAACTCTAAGGTATCCCACTTGGCTCTCTCTCCTAGACTGGACAGTGAAGACCATCATGCCATGGCCCTGAGGCGATGAGGTAGTCATCTTTTCATCCCTTTGTTGGATTTAGGAAGACATGAAATGAGTTTGACCATGGCTGACCGAGATTTGAGGTAGTATCCTCCATTGCATTAGGAGTGGAACTCGTACATGTGCACCACGTCATGCCATGTAAGTCCTAGTTGCAAATGCTCATTAAAGGCATCGATGCAACCTAGAATCCTAAACATGTTGGGTGCACACTGATGGGGACATAACCTATGAGTTATGAGGTAATCCCTTGTTATCCTACCCATAAGGAGGGTCATTCCACCTTCTATAAAGGCTATCATAGGAATGATAACCTCCCCAATCTCCCTATCTGTGGCGATTTGTTTTGTGGAATAGTATCGCAAACCCACTTCCTGAGGTATATTGTACTTCTGTTTGAAAAGTTCTATCTTTAAAGGGGAATCTACTAGACTCGCAAATTTACCCATTTTAGTGAATTTAAAAATAAATTAACCGAATCCTATGGATAAAGAATGGTATGAAAGAATGGCCGAGGAGAGTAGCCGAGAAGAAAAGAACATGTTTAAAGAAAATATAAATTCAATAGAAATTAATGTATGTAATAATCTATGATACCTTAATGATGATTTTCAAAAATATCTCAAGAAAGAAGGTGAGTCGGAATAACTTGTATTTTAGAGAAAGGAGGAAGAGTTTATGTGTGCGATATCTCTGAAATTTGAAGACTTAGGAAAAATGGAAAAACGATATCTCCGTTCACTTTATATAGGGAACAGAAAAGGAGTGGGAGTTATCACGCCTTAAACCTTGAAGGGAAACGTTATCCGTTGGATCAAGATCTCACCGTTAGATGCCAAGGACACAGCGCCGCCTGATATAATTAGTGACACTTCGCAGATTCCAAAGCGTCAGAAACAATAATGAAGTGCCTAAAATTACATTCCCGCATGTTCAAATTGGAGTGTTTTTACACTAATAACCCTTGGTATTTTTAATATATCAAAACTCTATTTTTTGTCCTCGGATACGAGGAAAGAATTAAAGTTTTGAGGGGATATTGTGGGGACAAGGTCCCAAATTTGTATACTGGGCCTTGGGTCCTATTGGATAACATGGATATGTCCGAAGAGAAGAAAATGATCAGATAAACCCTGGAATTGAGAATTACATAAAGAAAAGGTGGAAGTTACAGTCTGAGAAGGTTATACTACTCGGATAAGATGAATGTGGGTTAAGCAAGTACTTAAGTACCTTAACTGACCTTCTAAGAACTTCCAGCGGTAAGGATGAACTTCAAAAGTGTACGAAGGGGATAAGAATGCAGAAATATCTAAGAGAAAAGCTGTTACCACCGCATTCAATGCAGTGCAGCAACTTTTCTGGCCTCATTTATGTGGAGAAGACCCCTGAACAGTGTAGTCTCAACCACTACAACTCACAGAGAGCCAGAGAAGATGCCTGATGGGATATGTGCTCGAGTGAAGGTTTGAATGGCTGACAAGTGTGTGATCAAGATGGCCTAAAAGGAGATTATATAAGGAAAAAGACTCCCAATGAGGGGGGAATCGAAAAAAAAAATAAAGAGAGAAGAGAGAAAAAGAATTACTGTAGCTTCAACCTTCATAAACAGTGAATTCAATAATAATTCATCTCCTCAGACAACGATTTCCTCAAGTTTTATATCTATTTCTATGCTTGTTTCTAGTTGAGATCCTTATTAGCCGTTATTCCATTTGTCAAGAGCCTAGCTTTTTCACTCACTCTCTATAAATTTATTGTATTGGGTTCATTGGGCTTGGATCCAAATCATATTGGGTTTGGGCTTCAAAATAGTGACCCTACAGTGTCAATACATTCTTGGCCTATCAAAGTGGAAATGAATGGAATGAGTAGGATGAAATACTCATTTCTCTCTATTTCTCCAAAACCTCAAATTTTCATTCCCCTAAAATTGGAAAGAATTGGAGAGAATGAAATTAGATTTAATGAAATTTTTACTAAAATTCTAAAAATACCCTATATAATCAACTCTTTATTTTAAAATGGAGATCAAATAATAATATTGTTATAAAATGATTTCATTCATTTTCTTCTATGCTACTTCCAAATAAGATAACTTACCTTCTATTTCTTTCCATTCCTTTATTTTAAAACATCTAAACAAGATTACTTAAATCAATTTCATTTATTTCTCTTACTTAAATACATTCCATTTATTTCCATTCCTTCAAATTTTTTTTTTAAGAGGGTTTGAACTTATGGCATCCGCTCCTAATGATAGCTCTTTATCATTAGACCAAGACACTAATCGATTTTTGGTGTAGGCGGAGATTGAACCCTAGATCTCTTATTCAAATATCAAAGATTTTACTAGTTGAGCTAACTGGAATCCACAATTTCCATTCATTTATGATTATTCTATTTCATTCCTTTATGAACTCTTAAACAGAGGTTAATAGTCCAAACATGGTTTCATCATTAGAGTAATGTTATAGAGACAGTGATTTTTATAATATTTTTAACAACAATTAAATTAAAAAGGTTTTATATATTAATTCTCATATTAACCTACCACTAATATCATTTTTTGTACCTACCAATAATTTATTACCTTGGCACTTGTAAAAAATTTTTTGTACCTCAAGACTTATTGTTCATCTTTGTATATTGCTTTTTTCCCAACATAAATTTTATTTGGACTTGTATATGGGTATTATTATTATTTATATAATAATTATTGTTTCACACTACTATATATGAAACTTTTCAAATAATGTCCACATTTTATATAACGTGTCCATATTGTACACATGATGTAAAAGAGGGCCAAAATGACCAAATACCACATTTTTTGGAAATTTTTAGCAAACAAACATTGTTTCAGAAACAAATGGCAAAATACCACTTTTTCTAGAACTCGAGTTTCTGAAACTCAAGTTCCTCATCAGTTCTGCCACCATGGCACTGCTGAGTTGGAATTTGTGCAATTAAAAAAAATTATGTGGTACTCGAGCTTGGTAAACTCGAGTACCATGCAACACAATACTTGAGAATACCAAGCTCGAGTACCTCTTATAAAAAAAAAAAAATTTACACAGTACTCGAGTTTGGTAAACCCGAGTACTGTGTAAATTTTTTGTTTTGTTTTGTTTTGTTTTGTTTTGTTTTTGGGATAATCAACAAATAAACATAAAGATAAAAATAAGTAGTTTTTTTATGTTTTTATTTATTTAAATAGAAGCATTGTAAAATGTAGAGATTTTAATTTCAAAATATGAATTTAATTTCTACATTAATTAAAATTGTTCATTGTTTTCTCATAAAAATTGTTCATTGTTTTATGTATAAACAATTTCTACAATTTTGCATAAAATTATTTTCTGTTCAGCATTATTTAAGAAATTGTTCGCTCTCTTTTTTGCATAAATTATTTTTTATTCACTATTTAAAAAATTGTTCACTATTTTCTCATAAAACACCTAGTGAAATCGTGTTTTTTAAATTTAAACGCCAAATATGAATGCTTTTTCATGTTTAAATTTCACAATAATCGAATTTGTTTTTCTGCATTGATAAAATCTGTTTCTACATTAATAAAATTTGCTCTCTATACATCATGTTTATTGTATATTCGAATTTGCTTACTGCATTCATAAAATCTGTTTTTTGCATTAAGTAAAACTGTTCACTGTTTTCTCATAAAAATTGTTCACTGTTTTCTGCATAAACTATTTCTAGTATTCTGCATAAAATTATTTTCTGTTCAGCATTATTTAAAAAATTGTTCACTCTCTTTTTTGCGTAAATTATTCTCTGTTCACTGTTTAAAAAATTATTTGCTGTTTTCTCATAAAACACTTAGTGAAATCATGTTTTCTAAATTTAAACGCCAAATCTAAATGCATTTTAATGTTTGAATTTCACAATGATCGAATCTATTTTTCTGCATTGATAAAATCTGTTTCTACATTAATAAAATTTGTTCTCTACACATCATGTTTACTATATATTCGAATCTGCTTACTGCATTCATAAAATTTGATTTTTGTATTAAGTAAAACTGTTCATTGTTTTCTCATAAAAATTGTTCACTGTTTTCTGCATAAACTATTTCTAGCATTCTGCATAAAATTATTTTATGTTCAGCATTATTTAAAAAAATGTTCACTCTCTTTTGTGCGTATATTATTCTTTGTTCACTATTTAAAAAATTGTTCGTTGTTTTCTTATAAAACACCTAGTGAAATCGTGTTTTCTAAATTTAAACACCAAATCTGAATGCTTTTTCATGTTTGAATTTCACAATAATCGAATATATTTTTCTGCAATGATAAAATCTGTTTCGACATTAATAAAATTTTCTCTTTGCACATCATATTTACTGTATATTCAAGTCTATTAATAAAGTTACTACGTTAGATGATGAAAGAGATATTTCAGACTTCTCAGATTCAAGTAATGATGATTTTCAAAAATTTATACCTACGAACATTAGACGTTGTTGTTAATGTCTACACATTCTGCGCAATACAAAATGTTGTTGTTAATGCCTGACAACTAATGATTATGAGCATTCAACTTTTGCAAATCTAAAGATTAACTGTTCATTAACTGTTGAGTTTACACGATTTTGTTCATTCAACGATTTCGAATTTTTCAACAAATTCGGATGATCAATACATTTGTACACAGTTTTCCATTTAATTTTCACGATTTTGTACATTTAACGAATTCAAACTTTTCAACAAATTCAGACTATCTGTACATCTAATTTACACAATTTTATTTTGTACTTTCAAGATTTTATACAATCAACAAATTCGAACGATCTATACATCCAAATTTTGTTTTTTACAAATTCGAATGATTTGTACATCTAATGTACACAATTTTCTCTTGAATTTTCACGATTTTGTACTTTCAACGAAATCAAATTTCTCAACAAGTCCAAAATATTTGTACATCTAATGTACACAACTTTCCATTGAATTTTCACAATTTGGTACGTTCAACAATTTCAATTTTTCATTAAGATTTCACGATTTTGTACGTTCAACAATTTTGAAATTTTCATCAAATCAGGATGATTAGTACATTAGTACATAGTTTTAAATTGAATTTTCACGATTTTGTACATTTGACGACTTCAAATTTGGAAACAAAATTGGATGATCTATACATCTAATGTAATTAATTTTCCATTAAGTTTACTCAATTTGTTATGTTCTTCAATTTTCATTTGAATTTTCACGAGTTTACACAATCAATGAATTCAAATTTTTCAACAAATTCGTACTATCTGTACATCTAATGTACACAATTTTTCCTTGAGTTTTCATAGTTTTGTACATTCAACGAATTCAAATTTTTAAATAAATTCGTACGATCTATACATCTAACGTACATACTTTTCCATTGAATTTTCATTATTTTGTACCTTCAACGAAATCAAATTTCTCAACAAGTCTAGACTATTTGTACATCTTATGTACACCTTCACGATTTGGTACGTTCATTGATTTTCCATCAATTTTTCTAGAATTTCTACATTCAACTAATTCGAACTTTTTTACAAATTCAAATTTTTCGAGGCATTTACCATTAGGTGATTTATACGAATCATTCATTTTTCTTTCATGGAGTTTGTCAATTATTCATATGGTTACATATTTTAAAAAACACAAAAACCATTTAAGTGCAATAATTGCGCCAATGCTAATGCAGAAAACAGTGAACAATTTTTATGAGAAAACAGTGAACAATTTTACTTAATGCAAAAAACAGATTTTATGAATGCAGTAAACAAATTTGAATATACAGTAAACATGATGTGTAGAGAGCAAATTTTATTAACATAGAAATAGATTTTATCAATGCAGAAAAACAAATTCGATTATTGTGAAATTTAAACATGAAAAAGCATTCAGATTTGGATTTTAAATTTAGAAAACACGATTTCACTAGGTGTTTTATGAGAAAACAGCGAACAATTTTTTAAATAGTGAACAAAAAATAATATACGCATAAAAGAGAGTGAACAATTTTTTAAATAATGCTGAACAAAAAATAATTTTATGCAAAATCGTGAAGGTCCATAATCTATAGATTATTATGCAAAAAATAATATTGTTTTATAGAATACTCTAATAGATTATTGACAATGTCAATAATCTATATTATTGACATTGTCAATAATCTATTAGTTTATTCTATAAAAAATATTATTAGTTCAATTTGACAATGCATAACTAATAAGATGATTCACATAAGTACCGACCTTGTAGAGAATATTATTTTTTTGGTAAATCATGGAAATATTATAAACTACAAAACACTGGTAGAAGCACCAGTTATACAAAGTCTAGAGCGACAAAGGCCCATCATACCATCATACAGAGGCTGCAAAATAACAGAGAATCAGCAAAAGCCGAACACAGCTTAGCTAACACATCAGCACAAAAATTTGCTTCCCTGAAGCAATGTGATAACTTAAAGTGAGGCAAACGCAGCAACAGTTCCCTATAATCATGAACAAGACCGGATAAGTCACCATTAGAAACTACATTGCTAGAAACTAAGGAAATTGCTGCGGTAGCATCAAGCTCAATCTCCATTGCAAAAATTCCTTTCTCTAAGCACAGCCCCAAACCTTCCCTCAAAGCCCACAACTCCGCTGCAATGCTAGAGCTTACACTAATGGACTTAGCAAAGCCAACAACCCACTACCCAAAACAATCTCTAAGCAGCCCGCCACACCCTAACAGCCCATTTGTACTAACCACCGAGCCATCTGTATTAAGTTTATGCCAACCTGCAGGAGGTTTCAACCAATGGATCTGATTCAGATGTCTAACTATCACGGTATTAGTCTCCAAAACACAATATAACAGCTCTCGAGATTGCATTTCCACCACCTGAACCAGATTTGGATGGGAAGGATGCTGCTTAAATGCCTTTTTGTTCCATCGAAGCCACAAATTCCATAATCCAAGCAGGAAAAATTGCACCAGTCATAATCTTTATCAAGCCCCTTTGAAGAATCTAAGGCATTTTTTCTTATCCACACCAACAAGTCATCCAAGAAGGACTGTTTAAGGCTAACAGGGCAGTAAGCTTTCTCCCAGAACATTTTTACTGTTGGGCAGTCCCTCAAAACATGACTAATACTCTCTTCCCCTTCTGTGCAACTGTCACAACCTCCCAGCCCACCTATACCACGGTGAGTCAAAATGGCTTTCACTAGTAAGCTCGTATGCAAACATTTCCAAAGAAACATTTTAATTTTAGGCAAAGTTTGGAGCTTCCAAATCCACTTGCCATGAAAATCCGGTGTCTCCAGGTTCTCATTAATTGCCAACAAGTACGCATTACTTGGGTCGAAGTCCCCATTTAAGCTAGAAATCCAGCTCCTATGATCCTCCCGCACAGTATATCGTCTAAGTGGGGTGGCTCTCACTGCCTTGAGAATGTGATTAGGAAAAACAAAGGAGAGGTTAGCCATGTAGAAAATATTATTATATCATGCAGATCATGTGCAAAAAAAATAAAGCTAACTTCCTCTCAATAATCAATATATCTCACACGTGCTTTTACTTTTCTTTTTCTTTTTTTCTTTTTTTCTTTTTTAAATGCTTTGTTCTTCAAGCCAAGCCCACAAAAAGTCACTAGACGACATTAGAAATTCAATGGTCCCATAATTCCACGCGTTTCATAAATGCTAGAGGTTTATTTAGTTGGACAAATTTAATGACGATGATGTTGACCCAACCCCTCACTATGGACCCCTTGACGTTTCTAGGTAATTAAATGCTAGCTAATAACTTAATATAAGTCACGAAATCCATAATGAATGAAATGACTCCAAACTAGGTTATCCTAAATTCATAAAGCAATTCCCTATAAAAATAAAATAAAATGAAAAATATACCATTGTCAAAAAAGTCAATTATTTTTTTCTTTTCTCCTAAAAAGTTTTTAAAATTAGTTAATTAGAGAATGTCCTTAAAGCATCAATTCACATTTCCAAAATAAAATTCATAAAGAAATTAGCTATAAAAATAAAAGGAAGAAGTTAACGAATGCATTGATTTAGGGAATATTTTTGTAAATATTTTATACGAAAAAAAAAGTAAATTTTTTTTTTAAAATTTTTTTATATTTCTCATAAAAGTTATATCAAAACTTTCATAAAATGATCCATTAACATATTCTTTTATGACACACATTAACCGAATTCTAAATAAAATAAAACTAATAAAGCAATTCTATAAAAGGGTAAGTGAAAGAAAGTTGCAAATAAAATGCCTAAAATTTTCCCTTCCATTTGTTTCCAAAAAAAATAATAATAATAACAAATATTTCCCTTCTGATAGGCCACAAACTGAATGACCTCTTGTAATAGGAATTAATAATTAATTAGCCAAGTTGTTAATTAATCAATTTATCATGCAAAGCCTGGTAGCACAAACAAATCACCAATAAACTAAAAATGCAATGGAAAATAAATGACACAGTGATTTGTTTACAAATGGGGAAAAACCTAACGGCAAAAACCCCATCGGGTGATTTTCAGGTCACCACTCCCGAAACTCCACTATTATCACAACAAGCGGTTACAAGCAAGGAATCCCAAGTACCTTACCAACCTACAGTTGAACCCTTACCCCAATACCCAATCGGACTTGTTCTGTAGTGACAGTTTCCCTTTCTGGTGCACGACTCCCAAGTACGTAACTAACCAATTGCGCGGATCTCAGTACGCGACTTCAATCACCAATCTGAAAAGATTGTTGGCTGCAAATTTTTTCAGTTCATCCACACGATGAAGATTAGGAAGATACTTGGTCACAAAACCCTAAGGTGCAAATACACAGCAACTTCTCCAAGAAAGAGATGAATTAGGTCAAGAACTTTGTCTCCGGTCACAATTTGCTTAAACAGAGTTTGCTTAATGCTTGTGCAAGTTGTGTACCGTTTGACGGCTCTTAAAACAATCCTTTTATATGTCTATGGTTAGAAGAAAAGAAGGCCCATAGACAAATTCACGGATCCCAAGAAAATCAGAGTTGAAATCTGAAATTTGTAAACCTCGATAGATAGGAGGTGTCAAGCAGGTATCAACCAGCTGTCGAGCTTTAATGAATTTGCATTCTTTTTCTTGATTTCTTGAACAGACCTAAAGGCTTCAACACTAGATCTTGAAACGTGGTTTCTTGAAGTAGTTAAACACATCCTAAGTCTACCTAATTACAAGTAAAGTGCGTTTTGTCAAAGGATAAGCCAATTACATAAAATCATGACATATGTTCTATAACATGAGAAACACATATGTCCTAACAATCTCCCCCTTTGGCAATCCGTGACAAAACCACAACTAACAAATGAATATATGAGAGAAGTCATAAATCACTCAACTCATATTCATTTGTTGAATACAACAAAATCTATCCTAACACAAACTCTTGAAAAACTTTGCAAGAAGAGTTTTTATGGCAAGTAGACTTTGACAACCTGTATTTCTAAAACACTTTAAACAAAACTCATCAAGGCATCTTTGTGTGAAACATAATAATAAGATTGCATACAAATAATAAGAAGCATGTGTATAAAGAGAGAAAAGAGACAACACATGAAGGGGTAGGTGAAAGAAAAACATACATCATCAATATATAAGAGAAAGTACGTACAATGTAGGTCCATAAATGGTCACAAGACCTCATGTACAAGAATCAATGTATCTAAGACAGAAAGAAAAGAAAAGATACATGATATCCTCACTACATCCCTCAAAATAATAACACTCCCCCTAACAAAATGATCCCAAAAACTAACTCTCCCCCTAAGAGTGATTACTCTCATATCCAAAACTACTCTCCATTTTTGTCACGAGTGACAAAGGGCAGAGCGTTAAGTAGACATCTCATTGGTAGAGCTAGCATCTCCATCATCATCTGAAGCGTCATCGTCATCACCATCATCATCCTCAGCATCGGAATCGGAAGCAACTAGATGAGGTGGTGAAGGAGTAGGCTCAGGTGCAAAGCCACCCATATCCACCTGTCGTCGTGCAATACGACCGACACAAACGTTCACCTGATACAACTTCGTAGAGAGTGTATCCAGGCGAGCATCCATGCGCTACAGCTGTACCATGACATCTCCCAAAGATACATCACTAGAAGAGGAAGGAGCAGATGCAGATGGAGTAGACCGGGATGGAGCAGAACAAGAGGAGGGTGCTACTGAATCCGTCTGTCGCGACCGAAACTAGGTCTCGCTACGTTTAACGATAGCGTAGTCTATGGCACACATGACGGAAAAATGGTCGGACGAGGGAAAAGGAACGGAAAAATGGCGTAGAATCCTCGTGATAGCGGAAGGAAAGATGAGCTTATCATGGGACGCCGAATCCAAATGAACATCTATAATAGACAGAATGAAATGAGAGGGAAAATCTATAATGAGATGCTCAAGAAGAGATAGCAAAAATCGAGCACGAGGCTCTGTGATGGAGTTATAGTGAGAAAGAAGATGTAAAACAAATGTTATCACCATGTTCATGAATCTAGGACCTTTAGCAAAAGGTCGACATAGTGTGAAAAGAAGCTCACCCCAAGCAATAAGGTGCTCACAAAAAGAAGACATGAGCTCATCCCTAGAAACTGTCCTCAAACGCTCACAACTAGGATAGTCAGGAAACTCTATCCTAGGGACATGAAGCATATCCGCAACCAGCTGCGGTGTGACAAGGATGCGTGTACCTCGGACGCGAGTGAAAAAGAGAGGTACTGAACAATCTATCCCGTGCATGTTGGAGTAAAACTCCTGGATTAGCACGAGAGGACATGTGACCGGGACGTCACACAGTGACTCTCATCCCCTACTGTGTATGACAGAGGTAAGGTCAGTGTCGGCAAAGTCCGACAATATGACTTGGCGTTCCGAATGAATGCCTTGTCTAGAAAAGTTCTCCGAGAATGCCTTGTGGATATCATCATCACGGAACTGAAAAGAGAGAGGGGAGAATTAGAAGATGAAGAGGCACCAAAATGAAGAGGGTTCTGGGCCGGAGTGGATTTATGCTTAGTTGCCATAAACACGTCTAACGTAAACTAACAGAGAGGGAGAGAAAGAGAGATAATCAAAAAAGTCCTAAGCAGTTTCAAATATTAAGAATATTGAAAAGAAGTACGTATGCATGGAAAATGCATGAACATGTGACATGCAAAAAAAAATGCATCATGGGCTCAGCCCAATCCAAACCTATCAGCACACAAACATATAGCACACATCTAAATGCATGACAATATCATTATAATGCTAATGTGATGCAATGTATGAGGTTTTAAACACATTTAAGTGAAAACCTATCCCAAAATTTCAATGAAAGCTCATCAATTTTGAAAAACCCCAAGATTTTTCAAAAAAAACCCCAAAACCTAGGTTTTAAATCATGAAATGCATGAATGAGAAAGGATAAGGAGCTTACCAAGTAAGGAGAAACTTGAAAAAGCTTGAATAATCCTTGAGGAACAAGTTTGGAGTAAGATGAGATAGTTTTGGGAGAGAAACAGAGAAGTATCGAGAGAGAAATCGAAGAGAAATGAAATCTGGATCGCATAGAGGCCTTATATAGGTAGCTAGTAAATCTCGACAGATGAAGGTATCGAGAGGTATCGATGTATCTGTCCAAGTAGGTATCGAGGATTTGGTCTTCGATAGCTAAGGTATCGAGGAAGCTATTGAGCAACAAAGAGTCAGATTCAGAACAGAAGCTTCATCAATCCAATAGGTGTCGAGGAGCTATCGAGGATGCAGGAGCTTTCTCGATCGATCCACCAGGTATCGAGAAGGTGTCGAGATTGCGTTTAAGAAAAATTCTTGAGAAGCTCGACAGATAGCAAGGTATCGAGGAGGTGTCGAGCCAACTTTTCAAAACAGTTTTTCGAGATGTGAAAAGCACAGATATGAATGCAATCCAACATACAACTCAATCAGTGATCCAATCAACACAAAAATCTCTCAAAATAGTCTCTCAATTTAACAATTTTGAGCACAGGGATCTCCAAAACACACACACACACACACACACACTAAACAAGTCTAACTAATTTTATATTTCAAAAATAAGTCACGACAATTTAGTGAGCATACATTACCACATGTAAAACTTATGATGGCCAAATCACATTGTATCTGCACATGTATCAAGAATAGCAAAGAATATTGCGTGTTGTGTGTGAAAAACATTGCAAGATTGCATAAGTGTATACATGTTATGACGATTTGAGATATGAGATAATCGCTTTAACTCACACACAATCATAGCTGCTTGATGGGGACTGTCACCTTTAAGGTACATCCTATAACTCCCACATCTCCTAGAATACACGCTTGATACATGTATTTCAAAAATAAGTCACGACAATTTAGTGAGCATACATTACCACATGTAAAACTTATGATGGCCAAATCACATTGTATCTGCACATGTATCAAGAATAGCAAAGAATATTGCGTGTTGTGTGTGAAAAACATTGCAAGATTGCATAAGTGTATACATGTTATGACGATTTGAGATATGCGATAATCGCTTTAACTCACACACAATCATAGCTGCTTGATGGGGACTGTCACCTTTAAGGTACATCCTATAACTCCCACATCTCCTAGAATACACGCTTGCAATCATATTTAAAAGCATTTTTTATCTTTTTGCTTTTGATTTTTCTTTGCATATTTTTCTTTTTAAGTACATCATACATGAGCTTATTAGAGAGAGAAAAGAATTACCCAATGATATTTGACATTCCAATTTTGTTATGCCTAAGCACACAAATGTCATTAACATCACACTTTTGCTATGCTGAAACATACAGATATCATCCATGATTGGCGGGAAACAGTAGTGAGATGGTTATTAATGTCTTTCTCTCAAGATTTTTTAGTCCTTCCCGTCAAAAAGAGTGATATGAGTGTTAAGTATAAGAGACAACTCAATCTTACTTATCACAAACAAGAGCCACAAAAGCTCACTTGCTTAGTTGTGCATAGGGATGCTCATCTAAGCTACAAACGATACAAAGTTTAGAAAATTTTGTTTCAATGGCCATCCAAGGTACACAAGTACCAATGTACACATAACACACACTGTTTTTGTATTTTTCTTGATTTTTCAATTTTTTTTTTTGTATTAAAACAAAATAAACTAAAACTGAAAAATAAACAAACAAAAACATATTAAACAAAGCAAAGCATAAAACTAGACTGACTTAAAATAAAAGCAAAACACACAAGTAATGCAACAAACAAAAACAAGAAGATAGAAGAAAGTGATAAAATCACTTAGAGTCCTTTTTCTTTCACACCTTGGAAGAACCTTTCCTTTGATTAAACCCTTGAACTAGTGGAGAGGGGGAAGAATTAAAATCGTTCAAGTTCAAAAGGAACATGAGGGCCTTGAGAAGATCACCGAGAGGAGCAAGAGATGATTGAAGCTGATTTTGGCTTCCAAATGCTATCATGCCGTTGCTCTGTTGAGTGGTTAACCACTTATAGTAATTTGGTCAAGTATGACTGGCAACTCCACAATGATGACAGAGATGTTGCTTCTTTTGTTTAGGCTTTTGAGAGTTAGCCTTCTTAACCTTAGGATTTTTAGCTTTTTTCTTTTCTAGTTTAGGGGGTGCTCCTAAGACAGATTTTCCCTTGTCTAAGTTCTCACTAGCTAAACTAATTTTAACATCAGTGTTCTCAATTTCAGTATTACTAGTAGGAGGAACAAAAACAGTAGTACTAGTAGAAGCAGTATTAGAGGAAGAAATATCATACCCTAAACCTGTACAATCTGAAGCAGATTTCTGAATGCTGAGCATCTCGTCTAGCTTAGCGCTTGAAGTCCTCTCCAGTTGAGCTTTGACTTGAAACAGCTCCGCCTCAAGCTTCTGGTCTTCTCAGCCAAAAAATTGTTCTTAAACCTCAGTGCTCCAATAATTTGATTAGCATCATCAAACTTTGTGGATAATTCTTCACGGTCAAGTTCCACATCACTGAGTTTCTTGGTGGCCAGCCTATAAACTTTCTCATGTTTTTCAGAAACTTTGTACAATTTCTCGTAGGCTGTATGGATATCATCTTGATCATCCATCTTCTAAAATTTGGACTCCAGCAATTCTTCTTCTTCGTCCACATCTTCAACAACCCCATCAATAGGATTGATAGTGGCAGTGAAGGCATTCAAGATTCTATCATCCTCATTGTCGGAATCTTCCTCAGGCTCAATGTCGCTCAAGGTAGCAGCAAGTGCCTTACTCTTCCCAATGCTCTTGAGATATGTAGGACACTCATGTTTCATGTGCCCAAAACCTTGACACCCAAAACACTTAGGTCCTGCGGGAACAGTGTACTGACCACCTTCCTTAGCATCCTTCTCCCCTTTGTCTTGCCCTTTAAACTGAGAAGAACTAGATTGCCTGCGGTCCTTGTCGAAGTTCCTCCCATTGGCATTCTTCACAAACTTCTTGAGCTGCCTTGTAATGTAGGACTTTATCTTGGAATCTTCATCATCGGAAGACTCATCTGTGCCATTGCTCTTTGCCTTCAATCTTTGATAACCCTAGATCGTAAGTCTGCAGATTACCAACCAGCTCAGTCAAAGGAATTTTGTCAATATCCTTTGATTCTTCTATTGCCATAATCTTGGCATGAAATCTCTCAAGTAGAGATCTAAGCACTTTCCTTACAATCTTGGGTTCAGGAATGGTTTCCCCAAGATTGAAGGTTGAGTTTACTATGTCCTTGAGCTTGGCATAGAACTCATCGAACGACTCATCCTCCTCCATCTTTATTTCTTCAAAGCTTGTAGTGAGCCTCTGAAGCTTTGAATCTTTGAATCTTTGACAGCCTTTGTACCCTCATAGGTTGTCTGGAGGATGGTCCATGCTTCCTTTGCAGTTTCTGTGGAGGATATCTTTTTAACCTCCTCATTGGTGACTGCACTAAATAAGGCATTCAATGCTCTACTGTTAAAGTTAGCCGCCTTGATCTTTGCTTCATCCCAATCGGCCGATGCTTCCTTTGGCTTGGTCCAGCCAATCTCTACAACTTGCCACACCTTCTCATCTAAGGACTGCAAGAAAGCTCTCAAGCGTACTTTCCAGTATGCATAGTTAGTGCCATCAAATAAAGGAGGTATGATTAGTGACTGTCCTCTATCCATGACAAACAGGGGTCAATGAATCAACACAACAAAGATTAAAACTTAATTAGAGTGTGTTTGCTCTGATACCACTTGATAGGCCATAAACTGAATGACTCATTGTGATAGGAATTAATTAATTAATTAGCCATGTTGTTAATTAATCAATTTATCATGTAAAGCGTGGTACCACAAACAAATCACCAATAAACTAAAAATGCAGCGGAAAATAAATGACACGGTAATTTGTTTACGAATGGGGAAAAACCTAACAGTAAAAACCCCACCGGGTGATTTTCAGGTCACCACTCCTGAAACTCCACTATTATCACAATAAGCGATTACAAGCAAGGAATCCTAAGTACCTTACCAACCTACAGTTGAACTCTTACCCCAATACCCAATCGGACTTATTCTATAGTGACAGTTTCCCTTTCTGATGCACGGCTCCCAAGTATGTGACTAACTAATTGTGCGGATCCCAGTACGCGACTTCAATCACCAATCTAAAAAGATTGTTAGCTGCAAAATTCTTCAGTTCATCCACACGATGAAAATCAAGAAGATGCTTGGCCACAAAACCCTAAGATGCAAATACACAGCAACTTCTCCAAGAAAGAGATGAACTAGGTTAAGAACTTTGTCTCCGGTCACAATTTGCTTGAACAGAGTTTAGTCAATGCTTGTGCAAGTTGTGTACCGTTTGACGGCTCTTAAAACAATCCTTTTATATGTCTAGAGTTAGAAGAAAAAAAGGCCCATAAACAGATTCACGAATCCCAAGAAAATCAGAGTTGAAATCTGAAATTCGTAAACCTCAACAGATAAGAGGTGTTGAGCAGGTATCGACCAGCTGTGGAGCTTTAATGAATTTGCACTCTCTTGCTTGATTTCTTGAACAAACTTGAAGGCTTCAACACTAGATCTTGAAACGCGATTTCTTGAAGTAGTTAAACACATCCTAAGTCTACTCAATTACAAGTAAAGTGCGTTTTGTCAAAGGATAAGTCAATTATATAAAATCATGACATATGTTCTATAACATGAGAAACACATATGTCCTAACACCTTCTATTTTCTTTTAAATTAAGAAAGTTTATTTCATGGTTAATATTTAATTTTTTACAAATATTAAAAAAAAAAAAAAAAACACTTCTTAGTGTAAGTATCATTTAAATTCAGTTATAATTTTTTAGTTGATGAAATACACCTTTGAAGAATGTGACTCCAACTATAATTTTAATTCCATGAAAAATATAATGTTAACTATGACATTCATTTCTACGTTTCAAAGCAAAAGGGAGATTATTAAGGTAATTGGGTGCCAACTCTAGTGTGTTATTGTTTTTTTTTTATTATTATTTTTTTTTTACAAGATAGAATTCTACTCTAGCCTAATCTAAGTTTATATGTGTGTGAAGCTCCCTCTTGAAGACCCTTAAACCCCGGCCCTTGTCCCCCACACTCCACAAGTACTTATACTTGTGAAGTGACCATCACACTGATGTGTTATTGTTAAGTTGTTTCTTGTTAGCATTTATGCGTCCATGTCACAACACTACATGGAATTGTTAAGTTGTTAGCATTTATGCGTCCATGTTACAACACTACATAAAATACAGGACAAGGTCCTTTTCTCCACGAAAAAAAAAAAAAAGGTCCTTTTCTTTAGTTAAAAACGTTGTTTGGCTCTTTGTTATGTTAAACACCCAGGCCCTTATCCCTCACACTCTACAAGCACTTATACTTGTGAAGTGACCATCGCACTGATGTGTTATTGTTAAGTTGTTACTTGTTAGCATTTATGCGTCCATGTCACAACACTACATGGAATTGTTAAGTTGTTAGCATTTATGCGTCCATGTTACAACACTACATAAAATACAGGACAAGGTCCTTTTCTCAACGAAAAAAAAAGGTCCTTTAGTTAAAAACGTTGTTTGGCTCTTTGTTATGTTAAACGTGAAACTGGTTCGTCAAAAAAAAAAAAATGTTAAACATGAAACTTGGAAGCTAGTAGTTTTTGGTGTCAAAAAATAACTTAGTAATTTTATTTTTTAAGGAATATATATATTTTTTACATATATGATAAAAAAAAATGTCTCAATACTAATAGTTGGTAGTAGTTTGTAGGTACTGATAATA
The DNA here is from genome assembly GCA_023055345.1 of Quercus wislizeni. Taxonomy (NCBI): domain Eukaryota; kingdom Viridiplantae; phylum Streptophyta; class Magnoliopsida; order Fagales; family Fagaceae; genus Quercus; species Quercus wislizeni. The sequence goes on from JALGQJ010000010.1 coordinate 16,848,930, forward strand.
TTTGATGTCCTCAATTCAGACATTTGGAATCCCCAAGACCGCACAAAAATGAAAAATTGGCACAAAAGGCTCATATTTAATGCTTTTTATTGGATGATTGGAATTATATTTTAATGACATCGACAAAACTAGGCTAACCACACGTATCTAGTTCATTGTTTCTCAAAAAAAAAAAAAAAAAAAACTTCCCCAGTTCATCAAAATTCTCTCCAACTACCGGTACCTTTAGCGTGATGGTTACTTCACAAGTGTTTGTCGGATGTGAGAAGCAAGGACCGAAGTTCAAGTTTTTAATGAGAGCTACACATATAGATACACTTAGATTATGTTAAAATAGAATTTCTATCTTGTATTTTTAAAAAAAAAAATCAAAATTCTCTCCATGAGAAAAATTGTATTTATCTTCACTTATTACTCTATTTAGTATTAGGAAAATGCTGAAGTTAATTTTAACTATAAAAGATTTACAAATTGATGTAATAATGAAAATAGTTAGTGTCACTTTGATAACATAATAAATTTATATATTTGCATTTTTTTTTCTAATGAGTGATGATACATATGTTTGTAATTGTGAGATTTGTATATGATAAAATTCATTTGTATTCCTTACATCACATTTTTTTTCTATTTTTAATAGTTAGGGTGTCAGGATTTGAATCTTGAAGGTTTCTGTTATAAATACCAAAAAGTGTTAGTCAATTAAATTACAAGACTCTTGGCCTAACGTCACTTTTAGTATATTATTAATGTATATTTGATAATTAACATTTAGAGTGCGTCTTTCTTACTTGATAATTGATTAGTTTCCTTATGACTATAGGAACAAACTGTTTTTATTTGGGTAAATTCCACTAACATCCCCTGAGGTTTAGGCTAATACTAATTAGGTCCAAGACATTTTAAAACTAGCCAATTTGGTCCCTAAAGCCAACTTAGTCTCTAAAAAATTACTCCCTCTATCTTAGTTTGTTTGTCCTCTATTTCATTTTGGGATGTCCCTGTAGAGAGGGAAAAATTCCCGACCTATCACAAGCTGACACATCATACTACTGAGTCCACAAAATACAACCAATTACAAAGCACCACGTATTGCTACTAGGTTTTACTATCACTACTCAGAAACCAACAGAAATTTGCCAAGTGTCATGCAAGAACCAATCACACCTCAGCACGTGTAAGCGATGATACAAGCAAGCTCGCACGTGTAAGCGATGACACAAGCAAGCTCGCACGTGTAAGCAATGACATAAGCAATCCTCGCACGTGTAAGCGATGACACAGGTGGACCAATCAGGTGGTGACATGTGTCACCAATCGGACTTCGCCACGTGTCGCTCACCCACCCACAAACTCCTATAAATAGAAGCCTTCCTAAAGCATTTAAAAGGAGAAGATTCAGAAGTACAAAAGCTCTGCAAAAATCAAGTCTCCAAGAACTTCAAGAACTTCAACTTCGAATACAAAGAACATTCGAAGAAAAATCATCCAAATCATCTTCCTAGATCTCAAAGGTCATTGGAATCAAGCTCAAAAGCCTCCAGAAACCTCAACAAACTACAAATTGGTGAAGCTCTACGGATTCAAGCCTCCAAAGCCTCGAAGAACTTCCACCAAAAACCTTCAAATACGAAGAACATTCGAAGCAGAATCATCTAAACTATCTGCCTAGATCTCAAAGTTCACTGGAATCAAGCTCAAAAGCCTCCAGAAACATCACAAATCACAAATCAGTGAAGCTCTACGGATTCAAGCCTCTAAAGCACCGAAGAACTTCCACCACAAATCTTCAAAGACGAAGAACGCACCAAGAACACGAAGAACACAAAGAACACGAAGAACAAAGAATTTCTAACAAGCTTATAGCCAGAGATTCATTGCAATTCCATTTCAACAATCTTCGATCCATTCCTCAACCAAATTGAAGGATATCTTGTGTTCATATCAAAATCACATTACTACAAATCCAATCAACAAGTCTTTTAAGGAGATTGAATCAGAGGATAACTCTTTTGTAATTATAGAGAATTGTACCACACAATCATCAATACAAATTCGCATTTGTGAAACTATTTTACTTGTTTGACTTATTTCGAATCGAGAAATTTAGTCGTCCACAAATTCTGGCACGCCCAGTGGGACCTCTTTGCCTCTCATCTCATTCTCCTTCAAAGAAAGAAATCTTTATCATCTTGCTACCAACTTCAATGGCCTCTAGCAAGAACATTCAAGCTTCAACAATAACTACTTCAACTAAACTTGGTACGGCTACCACCAACAATTGCATTGGTGCAAACAATCGTAGCCAACCTAAAGCAAACAATCAACTTCAAACTCAATCAACCAAGGAAGGCAAGGTCCAGACAATCATCTCCTTAAACCATCTCACAAGAAATAAGGTCATCAACAAGGATATCTCCACCTTGGAACACCTCAAGTATGGGGGCAAATCCCATTCTTCCTTCATAAGAAGTTGGTCGCATGATTTCTCTCCCATCAAAGGGAACCCAAAAGATGAGATTTCACATGCTCACTTCAAATCACTCTCTTCTCCATCATCTTGGGAAGTTGTGTCAGTCATGATGACTAACACCTCTACCATGGAAGAAAAGATGGCTGAAATGCAGCAAAGGGTCGTCCTTCTCACAAAAGCACTTGAAGATAAGGACCTCCAAATTGCAACTTTAATGAACAAACTCGAAGTTCAAGATCTTGGTGAATCAAGCCATGGTCATAAATTCACATCTGCAAAGGATGACGAAGGGAGAGAAATTGAAAACACTCCCCAACAAGAACAATCTGCTTCGATGGCTTCGTTGTCAGTCCAACAATTACAAGACATGATAACAAATACCATCCGAGCACAATATGGAGGTTCTTCTACGAGTTCTCTCACATATTCAAAACCCTACACAAAGCACATCGACAACATGAGAATGCCAAATGGGTATCAACCCCCCAAGTTCTTGCAGTTTGATGGCAAAGGAAATCCTAAGCAACACATTGCTCACTTTGTAGAAACTTGTGAGAACGCAGGGACTCAAGGAGGCCTCCTTGTAAAGCAATTTGTTCGTTCGCTTAAGGGAAATGCCTTTGATTGGTATACAGACTTAGAATCTGAGTCAATCAATAGTTGGGAACAACTTGAAAGGGACTTTCTCAACCGATTCTACAGCACACGGCGCACAGTAGGCATGATGGAGCTTACCAATACTAAACAGTGGAAGGATGAGCCCGTCGTTGATTATATCAATCGGTGGCGTTCTTTGAGTTTAGATTGCAAAGATAGACTTTCTGAAATATCTGCTGTAGAGATGTGCATCCAAGGCATGCATTGGGGACTTCTTTACATCCTTCAAGGGATAAAGCCCCGAACATTTGAAGAGTTAGCAACTCGTGCGCATGACATGGAATTGAGTATCTCTAGCCATGGAAGTACAAACCCTTCCATACTTGAGGAAAGCAGAAAGGAAGTAAGGAGGAATGACAAGAATGCAAAAGTCAACCTCAAAGACCCAATGGCTGTTAACACTGCCGAAGTCAACGTTCCAAGAAGAGGAGCAAATGCAAATGAAAAACAGCTTGAAGGATGGCAAAAGAACGAGGTGCGTCGTCTGACTTTTAAGGAACGTGAGCAAAAAGTGTATCCGTTCCCCGATGAAGATGTGCCAAACATCTTAGAACAACTACTGCAATTGAAGTTGATTGAATTGCTAGAATGCAAGCGGCCAGAAGACATGGGGAAAGTTGATAACCCTAACTACTGCAAATACCATCGCATCATTGGCCACCCAATCCAAAAATGCTTCATCTTCAAAGAACAAATCATGAAGCTTGCCAAAGAAAATAAGATTGATCTAAACTTCAATGAAGTTGTCGAGTCAAACCATGTGACCGTTGCTTGTGATGTACTTCCAATTCTCAAGCAGGGGGCAAACACCAACCAGGCTTACAAATTGATTGACAATGATGGCATAAGGATCGGCCCCATCAATGGGAAGTTCCTTAAACACTTCTATGCTTGAAAATCAAGAATTGCTCCTCGGTAAGAGCTTAAACTACCCGCTATAACGCTGCAAGAGTACATGATGTCTTCCCGTTACCCTTGAAAGCGTACCAATAAGGAGAAATTAATCCCACTCTATGTCACCAATTGCTAGTGTGGCGTAGTGGTTGGATGCCCATGTCACCCTTGAGGCCGTCTCGGGTTCGATCAGTGGTGATACCCACTATTACACACTGAGCCCTCCTTTTTGCAAAAAATACAAAAAAAAGAAAACTTTTGAACTACGTGATGACTTGATCCCTTTCAAGGGTACGTAGGCAAATTAGTATCTTTTTACTGAGTTCAGTCACGCACTAAAATAATTTATCAAAAAAAAAAAAAAAGAAAAAAAAAAAGAAGAAAACTTTTGAACTACGTGATGACTTGATCCCTTTCAAGGGTACGTAGGCAACTTAGTATCTTTTTGCTGAGTTCAGTCACGCACTAAAAAAATTTATCAAAAAAAAAAAAAAAAAACTTTTGAACTACGTGATGACTTGATCCCTTTCAAGGGTACGTAGGCAACTTAGTATCTTTTTGCTGAGTTCAGTCACGCACTAAAAAAAAATTTATCAAAAAAAAAAAAAGAAAACTGTTGAACTACGTAATGACTTGATCCTTCTCCGGGGTACGTAGGCAGCTTAGTACTTGTCACTAAGTTCAGTCACATGAAAAGAAGAATGATTGCCAGTCTAGCCTGAAGAGTTTCTTCATAGGCCATCAACGTGCTTTCAAGAACCCTTTGATTGGCAAGGCATCGCTTAAGATCAGTCAACTGCTCACTACATGATACTCAAAGATCATTGTGGTAGAAAATGACTGTTGCAAAGAATTGGTGTTACTCAGCTTTTCTTGAACTAATGATAAACATAAGTTGGTTCTTGGTTATGGAGCAAAATAAAATCTTCAACCTCTTTTGTAAGGAATGAAGTCTACATGGTATTGCTCATCTTCTATGGACATCCTCCCACATCTTTGAAGTATGCTTTGCATCACTTATCTCTTGGGGGCATCTTCTTGTACCTTACAAATCTAAGCTACATCGTCTCTCTTCTAGGTTGTGCCACTTCACAACTTTGAAATTTGAACCACATCATCTCCCTTCTGAGTGGTGTCGTTTCACATCATGTCTCTGAAATCTGAACGACGTCAACTTTGTCCAGAATAATGATAGATTATATATTCGAAGTCGGTGTTACATCATCTCTCCTCTATGGGCTTGTTCGCGCAATGTCAAAATTCTTGGTGGCATGTTTCGACATCTTTAAAGTCTTTGCAGCATACTTTGGCATCTTCAAAGTATTAGCGTCATTTTTCCCGCATCTTCAAGGTTTTGTTGGCATTTTCTTGCATCTTCAAAGTCTTGGTAGGGACTCCTTGCATCTTTGACGTCTTGTTGGCATCTCTAAAATCTTGATGTCTGGCTACAGTACTATACACTCTCGATGTCTGAGCTATGTTGCCTCTGAAAATTTGTGCTAATGTGGAGTGTTGTCATGACTTTATGGCAAAGACGGATGTCGGCATAGCTTTGGTGCAGATAAAGTATTGATGTGGCTTCATGAATGTTGGCACGGCTTCGGTATGAATGAAATGTTGACGTAGCTTCATGGCAAAGACGAGTATTGGCATAACTCCAGTGCTAATGTGAAGTGTTGACGTGACTTCGTGGCTTCATGAATGTTGGCACGGTGTTGGTACAAATAGAGCTTTGACATGGCTTCATGAATGTTGGCACGGCTTCAATATAAATGAAGTGTTGTCGTGGCTTCATGGAAAAGATGGATGTTGGCATGGCTTTGATGCAAATGAAGTTTTGATGTGGCTCGGTGCAAATATTGGTGCAACTTCAATGCGAGTGCAATGCGAGTGCAAGTGCTAATGTGGAGTGTTGTCGTGGCTTCATGGCAAAAATGAATTGTTGACATAGCTTCATGGCTTCAGTGCGAATGAAGTGTTGACGTAGCTTTATGACAAAGATGAACGTTGGCATGACTTCGATGCAAATAGAATGTTGTTGTGGCTTCATGGAAAAAATGGATGTTGGCACAGCTTCGGTATGAATGAAATGTAGATGTGGCCTCAATACAAATAGAATGTCAAGGCAGCTTTATGGCAAAAGAAAAGTGCTAGTGCAGCTTCATTACAAAGGCAAATGATGGTGCGACTTCATAGCGCATGAAAATACAAATATTACTTTATGGCAAAGATGAATGTTGGCATGGCTTCAGTACAAGGACAAAGGCTAGCACGGCTTCATGGTAAAGGCTCACGATGTGGCTACGTTGCAAAAACTCTTGAAACAGCTGCGTTGAAAAGATAAGTGTTGGTGCAGCTTAATTGCCAAGGAAAGCATACTGCATAACAAAAACAAACAACAACAAAATTTGTCAAAAGAAAAGCTTATGGCACGTTTGAACTTAAAAAAAAAAAAAAAAAAAAAAAAAAAAAAAAAAAAAAATCAACAAAGAGAGAAAGCTTCAATTTTAATCTCTAACCTGTCAAAAAAAAAAAAAGAGAAAGAAGGTCAGTACAAAAAAAAAAAAAAAAGCATAATTTCTCTACACTTATTATTTCACCCACTGAGGCTTTGCTTGCACAATTCAATGCATACCCCGGGTGGCTTTATATAGATGTTTGTAGAGCTTAAAGTCAGATTTTGTAAATTCAAGGTCAATAAAATCTGCACCAAATCTTGAAAAAAGAGAGGTGCCCATAAATACATCATGCTGTCAGAAAGAAACTATTGGAGAGATGAAGTTCAAGGCTGTATATTGTTCAACATAATTGTGCTACCGACCTTAGAAACAGTAAGAGACATTTGCTGGTTAGCCAATTTGCCTGAAATTTCAAACACTGTCAGAGCCGCAATGAAGACTAAAATGGCAACAAGTCCAACAATGCATGCGGTCTCCCATTCCGGATTTCTAAAGTTTCTGACAAGATTTCACAAAAAAATCAACCCACAGAAATCTTCCAAGGACTTTGATGCACAAAACCCAGAAAGATCTTAAGCAAGGGAGCCACCACGCACCACCACGCACGGCCATAAATTCGCGATGACCAACGGTTTAATCCTTCAAAACTGTGCAAATCGGGCCACCAATTCAGAAAACAGAAACCACCACTAGATCCATCGGCCCACAATCTACAAAACCTTAAAATTTCAAGCCCAAAAGCGGCTGCACGCACATCCACGCGCCGCCACAGACTCGCGATGACCGGCGGCTTAGTCCCTCAAAACTGTGCATATCTGTTTATGATTTCACAAAACTGACCATACAAGGGTCTTCTACGGCTTTAGAACGAAAAAACCCAAAAATTTCAAGCCCAAAAGATGCGGGACGCGCCGTCACGCGCCGCCATAAGATCCGCCATTCACTGCCTCAACGCACCGCCCTCCCACGCGCCGTCATCCTACTTCACGCGCTCGCACGTGCCACACGTGCCTCCAGCGGTATGACGTCATGGATGACGTCATCCTCAACAACCGGTTGACCCATTTGTCCAGACCGACCCGGTTTGACCCGGACCGAACTGGAAACCTGACCCGGCCCGAACCGCCTCAAAAAAAAAAAAAAAAAAAAAAGGTGAGAGAAAAAAATGCTTTGACCAAGTGGACCCTTGACCTTGATCAAAAAGTCAAAATTTTCAAAACGGACTTGTCCCACTCAATTTTTCAAGTACATTCCGATTTTGGGACCCGTTTTTTTCATTTGAAGCTCAGAAATTGTGTAAATGTCCAGTTTCCAAAAGTTGACTTTTGCACAAATATTGACAAAAAAGTCAAAATTTTCAAGAAGTACCTATCTTGCCCAAATTTTCGCGTAGATTCCATTTTTGGGGTTTATTTCTTCATTTGAGAATCCGAAATTGCTCAAATAGTGTGATTCTACAACTGTTGGTTTTAATGCGAACTTTGACCAAGAATCAAGATGTTCGAGCAAAACTTGTCCTATTCAGATTTTCATGTGGGTTCTGATTGTGAAATTTACTTATTTGTTTTGGACTTGGAAACCACCTATGTGACCCACTTCCCCGAAGTACCAACAGTATCCAAAAGTTGAGCTCCCAAGATCAAGATTTGAGATTCATTCACTTAATTTGGATTCCCTCAAGGTTATTCTCCAGACTTTATCAAATGCTTCCCTTCCAAAGTACAAATAAACTCTCACAAATGTGTCTTGAACTTGAAATTACACTGGGTCACTAATTCAACTTACCATTCTCGTTCGGTACCTACCAGTCTCCAACCTACCATTCTCGTTCGGTGCCTACCATTCACATCTACCGTTCCCAGCCACCAGTCTCACCAAAAATTCTCAACCGCCATTCTCAATTGCACAACCACCATTCTTCATCTCTCCACTATAAATAGAAGGGCCGGATTCATCAAGAACTCATCAAAAAAAAAAAAAGAAGAAAAAAAAAAAAAACACACTGAATCATGAAATGAAGATTTGCTTCTCTCAAATTTTCAAATCCTCTTTCTCACAGCCATTTCTCACTATGGCCTTATCATTTTCAACACTTAGCAACCAAAATTGCTTCATAATCAGTTTGAAATCAACCCTCTCATGATTCAGTAGAAACCCTCTTCACAGTGTCATTGTAGTTTTGAGATCCACACAAATTTTGTTTCTCCACTTAACGACTACCTTTGTCCATAAAATTACTCATAACAAGGTCTGCATCGACCTCCCATGCTTCCGTGGATTTGGTTGGCCAGGAAATCCAAGTCCAGCAGAGACACCTGTTCCTAACCTAAGGTCTCCAGTAGTCTCTTTCCAATTGCTGGGTCTCCCAGCGGAAGCAGTGGTTAGGAATAAACACCAACTTGCCTGGTTTCTAAGACCAGAATCACAAGTTAGCTCCATCTTTCTTTTTTCTGTGCTTTTCCAACAAGTGGCAGTAGGAGAAGATGGTAAAAAGTGTTGGGGTATCCTACAAATTGTCTTTCATCCAACACTTATAATGATATCCAAGGGACCAGCTCATCAGAATTCAACCTTTGGTGTCGGTAAATGGTCGCCAAAGCCTCATCCTATGTTCCCACAAGCAGGGGACCCAAAGGTCATCGTTGCTGGTACCTCAAAACACATTTTCTGGAATTACTCCAACTTAAATTCAGCTTGAGGTATTTCAGAAAGTACTCTTCTGAAATTACTTCAACTTAACGTCCGTCAGCATGGTCCCATTACGCAAGCACATTCTACAACTTGCCGTCGGACCTCATTCAACATGCAGTCAGTCCCAAATCCAAAGGTGTACTTCCCAGGAACATTTACACCAGAGGGTCCCCAACATACAGGGCCAGCACCATGGAGGCGTATGTTTCACCCATTCGCTTTGCTTCATCCCCCTCATCTTCATCACCAACACCAGCACCTTCAGAATCCGTAAGCTTCTGAAACTACCTCAACTTAACTTGAATGATGCGACGACACAAGCACATTCAATCACATTCCCACATGGCCTCGCCGTAATCCGAAGTATACTTTTCTGAAATTACTTCACCAGGGGTTAAAAGAAAAAAAAGAAAAAGAAAAATGAGGCTAGCCCCACAACTCTGCATGTTGTGCCCAACCAACATCTTCACTTCTTCCCCATCTTCTACACCTTGTGATTGCCACCAACGATCCAGAATACTCTTCTGAAATTACTTCAACTTAACCTATACTGAGAAGGTCCGGTCATGCAAGTACATTCAAATACTCGCAGACCCCTTTTCGGTCTTACCAAAGCCTTTCATGTGGGTGGATCTACTCTTCGGAAATTATCTCATCATGCTGAAAGCTCCACCACCTTCAACTACTTCACTTAAAGAGTCAAGTGTGTAAAAAATAAAAAAATAAAAAAAAAATAAAAAAAAAAACCAGTTTTCGAAACTCATTCCCACACTACACTCCAAACCTGTGTGCGTGAACGAGTCTCGAAGGGGCATTTGTAGAGAGGGAAAAAGTCCCGACCTATCACAAGCTGACACATCATACTACTGAGTCCACAAAATACAACCAATTACAAAGCACCACGTATTGCTACTAGGTTTTACTATCACTACTCAGAAACCAATAGAAATTTGCCAAGTGTCATGCAAGAACCAATCACACCTCAGCACGTGTAAGCGATGACACAAGCAAGCTCGCACGTGTAAGCGATGACACAAGCAAACTCGCACGTGTAAGCAATGACACAAGCAATCCTCGCACGTATAAGCGATGACACAGGCAGACCAATCAGGTGGTGACATGTGTCACCAATCGGACTTCGCCATGTGTCGCTCACCCACCCACAAACTCCTATAAATAGAAGCCTTCCTAAAGCATTTAAAAGGAGAAGATTCAGAAGTACAAAAGCTCTGCAAAAATCAAGTCTCCAAGAACTTCAAGAACTTCAACTTCGAATACAAAGAACATTCGAAGAAAAATCATCCAAATCATCTTCTTAGATCTCAAAGGTCATTGGAATCAAGCTCAAAAGCCTCCAGAAACCTCAACAAACTACAAATTGGTGAAGCTCTACAGATTCAAGCCTCCAAAGCCTCGAAGAACTTCCACCAAAAACCTTCAAATACGAAGAACATTCGAAGCAGAATCATCTAAACTATCTGCCTAGATCTCAAAGTTCACTGGAATCAAGCTCAAAAGCCTCCAGAAACATCACAAATCACAAATCAGTGAAGCTCTACGGATTCAAGCCTCTAAAGCATCGAAGAACTTCCACCACAAATCTTCAAAGACGAAGAACGCACCAAGAACACGAAGAACACAAAGAACACGAAGAACAAAGAATTTCTAACAAGCTTATAGCCAGAGATTCATTGCAATTTCATTTCAACAATCTTCGATCCATCCCTCAACCAAATTGAAGGATATCTTGTGTTCATATCAAAATCACATTACTACAAATCCAATCAACAAGTCTTTTAAGGAGACTGAATCAGAGGATAACTCTTTTGTAATTACAGAGAATTGTACCACACAATCATCAATACAAATTCGCATTTGTGAAACTATTTTACTTGTTTGACTTATTTCGAACCGAGAAATTTAGTCGTCCACAGTCCCAAAATATTGTCATGTTTCTAAAAATAAAAATTATTAATTTATTAATGTTCCTATTATACCCCTACTTTATTTTCAAAATTATTTGAAAAGAAAACTAACAAATATTTAAAAAATAAATCTAATTGGGATACCTTTTTAGTTGCCTCATTAAGAATAACTCTTTAAAAAAAAATGATAAATTTATTTAAGGGTAGTTTTGTAAATTTATACATTTTTATAAGGTAGACAAGACAATAATTGATGTCTCCTTAAAAAGTTTAACTTTTCAAACAGAAAAAACAAATTGGGACAGAGGGAGTAATTATTTTTTTCTTAATTATTTTAGAGGCTATATTGACTTTAGGAACCAAATTGATTAGTTTTGAAAAGTTTTGAATTTGGTTGGTATTAACCCAAATCTCCTAGGTGTAAAATTCCTTTTATCTTCACCTTTTATTAATAATATATGATTTTTTTTCTTTTTTGTTTGATAAGATAATATACGGTAATTGGCATTAATAAGAGTACGTTTTTCGATTTTATTCCCAGTCCCACTGGGTCCTAACTCTTCAGGGTACTTCCTTACTTTTACATGAAATAATGCATCCCTCAATATGAGGAGGGAAGAGAGTATTTATTTCCACAAACATTTATGAGGCAAGAAAGTAAACTTCATGAATTTTTAATGCACTTGCAAGTACCAAACCCAAAATACTTGATATGGTCCAAGAATATATCCAAAAAGTTACAGATTTCTGTCTCTGCTTTGAACTGAAATCTGTCAAGCAACTATTGCATACTACCAAAACAATGATGTCCATGTTATATGAAGATGCCATTTTAATATTGATTATGCAACAGAATCTATACCAAATGAAAAGATAAGCTATAAATTGGCTTCACAGTGCATCGTTGTGCAATGTGCTTGGTACAAGCACAGATGTAATCATGCAATGTGCTGACATTCTTTCTTTATTTATTTTATATTCATGAGTTTGTTTCTATATCTTGTTTGGAAGTCAACTTTTGGACCCTTTAATTGGTTCACCTACACTACATGTTTGAAAAAACTAAAATTTAAAGTTGAATTTTGAAAGATTTGGTCTTTTCATCCCTTCTACTACCCAAAGGCTAGTAATGGATGACCAATAATGTTAAAATATACAATATTTTGTACTCTTTTTCTATATATAAATATTGATATATTATTATTAGAGTGATATCATTTTCACCTATACTAGTGACATTATTTTTATTATGCTTCAATCACAGTAAGTTAAGTCTAACAATTTTAACAGTTTTTAAAAAGATTATGAAAAATAATTTTTCCTAAAATTATTGATGGTTGAAAATACATATTCATAGGGGAGTAGTAGGAAGTGGTGTTTAGCTCTGAAAAGTGACATGATTCATAAACTTGATGAGGATTATTGGCCTTCTACAACTTCTCTGTTTTGTTGAAAACAGAGAAGGCTCATTTTGGAAGAGTAGATGAAGACCCCTGTTTTGTTGTCACTAATGTGCTTTTGCATAGAAAAAGAGGATAATGATTATCACCTAACCTCATATGATTTCAGTTAAATCATGCTATTTATTGGCAAGTTAGGAACTTGTTTAATTAGGATCAAAAGGTTTTGTTATGGTTATGAAAATATTAAAAGCTGAATTGGTGTACAAAAATGTTCGGTTTATCAAATAGCTACACTGACATCAAATTAACATACCTTTTGGACCACCAAAGCAAAAAGTACTCTTAAACTGAGTGGCCTAATCAGGAAATTTTCCTTAGGGGACCATCTAAAAGCTTGGTAATCAAGGGTTTTTTTAATTAAAAAAAAATCTATATGTGTACGCTATATTCCTAGTAGTATGTGTATTGTATGGTAATATAAAATATTTCAAAAAAAAAATTTACTGCTCCTGTAAAACAATTTGTAACAACTCTACAAATATAACAAATTTCACAACTTTTTTTTTTTCTAATTTGTTGAGCTGACACAATGTGATTAGTATGACAGCTTTCATATGGGATCTGAAAGAAAAGCTAAAGAAAGTTCTCGAAGAGTAAAGAAAACTTTTGTAATTCAGAGAAAACCGATTGCCTTAATTACATTCATTAAGAGAGGTCGGTTTATATAATAACAAAGAGAGAGGGGGGAAGAGAGAGATACTAAGCGCATAATGTGGAGTCTGTTATACCAGACTTAACAGACTAAACATCTTATACACGTGCTAATAACAGACTAATAGCGAAACTAATTACAGTAGCTTATAAGTGAAACGATGTGTTTTGTTTGATCAAAACTAGGCTTGAGCTTTACCTTTATCTCTAAACTCACTACTGAGATTGGGCTCATCACTGGGCTGTAGGCTAAGGCCCATACCACTCTACAGGATCACCACCTAAGTAAGTGTGACAAATGTATTAAAATTTGTTGTGGCAATAATTGTTTGAAAATTGTTGAGGGCCATTTGTGAGAATTCAGGTAGAAAGAAGAAAAGCCCAAAAACGAGGGCAGCAAAGAATTGGCAAGCAGATAGCAAAACCATTAGGCCCAAGTAGCAAGAATAATGGGCCTTGAAAAGGCAAGTGGGCTTAAAGAAGCCCGAAAAGAGAAAATAGCATCCTATGGGCAGTGTATAATGTAGAAAAGTGAGAAAGGGCCGCCGCAGGCCCAAAGGAATGCAAACTAAGAAAGTAAGGAGTTTATGGCAGGCCCATGGACCCCAAAGATGAGAATAAGATAATTAGGCCGGAGAAGCCCAATGAAGTTAGTAAAAGCCCATGGGAATGTAGAATTAGTAAAAGGGCCAAGGAAGCCCAAAGAAAGCAAATGGGCCAAGGATGCCCAAGAGAAAGACAAAAGGAACACAGGAGCCCATAAGTAAGAAAAAACCAGTGGCAATACCAAGCCACTGGGGGAAAGAGTAAAAGGCTGGCCTAAAGAGGCCTGGCAGGATTAAGTCATTATAGCAAGAATAACAGAACAATATGGCAGGGAATGAAGGAAATCCAGAAGTGGGCCAAAGAAACATAATGTCCATCAACAAATAAGGCCCAGCTCCTTAGAGGAGCAGGAAATCAAAAAGCAGCCCACATAAAAAAGATTCAAAGGGCATGGTTTGGTGGTGGGGAGAGGGGAAAAATCTATTTTTGAGGTTCTGGCTCAAGCCCTTTCGAGGAGGTGTCTTGCTGGTATGACTTACTACCCAAAAGAGGCAAGCTGAGTTGGAACCACTAGGTGCATGCCATGAGGGATACGGAGAGAGAAAGAACCCAGACCGTAGCAGGAAAGGGGTGCCACGGCAACCAAGCAAACAAAATACCCTTCTTCGTCTGGTGATAGGGGGTGGCTGAGAAAGGGCCGCCACAGGCCCAAAGGAATGCAAACTAAGAAAGTAGGGGGTTTATGGCAAGCCCATGAACCCCAAGGATGAGAATAAGATAATTGGGCCGGAGAAGCCCATTAAAGTTAGTAAAAGCCCATGGGAATGCAAAATTAGTAAAAGGACCAAGGAAGCCCAAAAAAAGCAAATGGGCCAAGGATGCCCAAGAGAAAAACAAAAGGAACACAGGAGCTCATAAGTAAGAAAAAACCAGTGGTCATACCAAGCCATTGGAGGAAAGAGTAAACGGCTGGCCTAAAGAGGCCCAGCAGGATTAAGTCATTACAGTAGGAATAACAGAACAATATGGCAGGGAATGAGGGAAATCAAGAAGTGGTCCAAAGAAACATAAGGTCCATCAACAAATAAGGCCCAACTCCTAAGAGGAGTCGGAAATCAAAAAGCAGCCCACATAAAAAAAATTCAAAGGGCATGGTTTGGTGGTGGGGAGAGGGGAAAAATCTATTTTTAAGGTTCCGGCTTAGGCTCTTTCGGGGAGGTGTCTTGCTGGTATGACTTACTACCCAAAAGAGGCAAGCTGAGTTGAAACCACTAGGTGCATGCCATGAGGGATACGGAGAGAGAAAGAACCCAGACCGTAGCAGGAAAGGGGTGCCACGGCAACCAAGCAAACAAAATACCCTTCTTCGTCTGGTGATGGGGGGTGGCTGAGAAAGGGTCGCCACATGCCCAAAGGAATGCAAACTAAGAAAGTAAGGGGTTTATGGCAAGCCCATGAACCCCAAGGATGAGAATAAGATAATTGGGCCAGAGAAGCCCATTGAAGTTAGTAAAAGCCCATGGGAATGCAAAATTAGTAAAAGGACCAAGGAAGCCCAAAGAAAGCAAATGGGCCAAGGATGCCCAAAAGAAAAACAAAAGGAACACAGGAGCCCATAAGTAAGAAAAAACCAGTGGTCATACCAAGCCACTGGGGGAAAGAGTAAACGGCTGGCCTAAAGAGGCCCAGTAGGATTAAGTCATTACTGTAGGAATAACAAAACAATATGGCAAGGAATGAGGGAAATCAAGAAGTGGGCCAAAGAAACATAAGGTCCATCAACAAATAAGGCCCAGCTCCTAAGAGGAGCGGGAAATCAAAAAGCAGCCCACATAAAAAAGATTCAGAAGGCATGGTTTGATGGTGGGGAGAAGGGAAAAATCTATTATTGAGGTTCCGGCTCAGGCTCTTTCGGGGAGATGTTCTGCTGGGATGACTTACTACCCAAAAGAGGCAAGCTGAGTTGGAACCATTAGGTGCATGCCATGAGGGATACGGAGAGAGAAAGTACCCAAACCGTAGCAGGAAAGGGGTGCTACGGCAACCAAGCAAACAAAATACCCTTCTTTGTCTTGTGATGGGGGGTGGCTAAGAAAGGGCTGCCGCAGGCCTAAAGGAATGCAAACTAAGAAAGTAAGGGGTTTATGGCAGGCCCATGAACCCCAAGGATGAGAATAAGATAATTAGGCCGGAGAAGCCCAATGAATTTAGTAAAAGCCTATGGGAATGCAAAATTAGTAAAAGGGCCAAGGAAGCCCAAAGAAAGCAAATGGGCCAAGGATGCCCAAGAGAAAGACAAAAGGAACACAGGAGCCCATAAGTAAGAAAAAACCAGTGGTCATACCAAGCCACTAGGGGAAAGAGTAAGCGGCTATCCTAAAGAGGCCCGGCAGGATTAAGTCATTACAGCAGGAATAACAAAATAATATGGCAAGTAATGAGGGAAATCAAGAAGTGGGCCAAAGAAACATAAGGTCCATCAACAAATAAGGCCCAGCTCCTAGGAGGAGCGAGAAATCAAAAAGCAGCCCACATAAAAAAGATTCAGAGGGCATAGTTTGGTGGTGGGGAGAGGGGAAAAATCTATTTTTGAGGTTCCGACTCAGGCTTTTTCGAGGAGGTGTCTTGCTGGGATGACTTACTACCCAAAAGAGGCAAGCTGAGTTGGAACCACTAGGTGCATGTCATGAGGGATACAGAGAGAGAAAGAACCCAGACCGTAGCAGGAAAGGGGTGCCACGGCAACCAAGCAAACAAAATACCCTTCTTTGTCTGGTGATGGGGGGTGGCGCACAAACGAAACAGTGATGGTCGACCAGTACACCCAGACCAGACAGAGGAGGTTAAGGGCAAAAACAGTAAAATCCGGTCACGACAGGCACTATAAGAAGAGGGTCTTGCCGTGAACAGGGGAAGGAGGAAAAAGAGGGGAACCTTGACTAAGAAATAGGAATTTGAAAAGAGAAACCAAGGAATGGAAAAAGAAATGAGCGAAAGGGAAAGAAAGAAAATAACCAAAAAGAAAATAAAGTGAGAATTAGAATGGCAGGCATGCACCAGTAAATTGATTCCCTCTCTCCCTCATGAAATCTTGCTCTCTGTGAAAACCACAAGGAGCCTCTATCAATAAACCATTCATGTCTGTTTCCCTCAAGGCAGTTAATCTCCACGGCAGGACTTTTCCTAAGAGATTAATTGCATTGAGAAGGAACGTTCTTTCCTCTTTGGCTATGCTCCTACGGACTGGACTTTAGTTGATTTCCTAACGTTCTGATTAACCCATACATATTAATATTTGTTCATTCTTGTTCTGTTCTTTCCCTTCCGTGATTATTATTGCTGCTATAATTGTGTGTGAGGGTTGTTTGGTCATTTCCCACTGAGTGGCCAAATTTTTTATTTATTTTATTATTATTATATCTGCCACACCTTGTCTGAAACAGTTCTGCCTGCCGTAAGCACGTTCCTATCAAACCTGGCCTAGTTTGCGCACAAGCCGGACCAACTTGAGTTGCAGCTAGACCGATCCCGACTCCCTTATCCAGAAAACTTAGGCTTAGTGCAGCAAGAAGCAGCCCAACACTAGTAGCACAACCCACCACCTTACAAAAATATAAATTAAGTACTTCATAACCTTATCTAAAAAAAAAGTATTTCATAATCTAATATGTGTACTATGTTCAAAGAGCATATTTATTTGAGATTTAATAAATACATTGTTGGTCCCTAAAGTTTAGCCCATAAAATATTTTAGAACCTAAACTTCAAAGTGATTACTTTTAGTCCCTTAATGTAGCCAAACTAAAATTGACACATCGTCACATCATCTGGACTAAAAGTAATCATTTAAGTTTCTTAGGGACTAAAATTGATTACTTTAAATTTTAAAAACTTAAATCACTCATTGTCTAACCTTCATGAACCAATAATATATTTTGTACTCTATTAAACTTGACGATTTGTTCCAATTTTGTTTTTAATTTTTTTTAACCTACCTAGCTAACTATCATTTAAGCATTAGATGAGTACAAAAATATATGATAATACAAAAGCTAAGCATTTTTTATTTAAATTACCAGCCACAAAGTGTAACTACTAAAGCCCTTCTTTGAGTTCCATTTATTGTTTGAGATATTTGTTGGAATAACTACATGTTGATTCTAATTTTATGAGTGTCCAAATAATTTAAATAATTATTATATACAACTTATGACTAATGAGATTGTATTTCTATTTAAATGATTATAAATAACCTTAGGCTTTGGAATCTGATAAGCCTAACTGCTTTGTCCATTTATGTGTATAACCATACATATTGTTTGATTCGACTAACTTTAAACCTATATCTATAAACAAACTCTAACCAACAACTGAGGATGAAACTCGTCGGAAACCTCCTGATGCACCTTGATACAAAATGAATGTGAATGGAGCAATTTTCAGCACCTCCAAAGCTACTGGAGTTGGGGTTTTGATTCGTGATAGTGAGGGTCGAGTAGAGGCAGCACTAAGCAAGAAATTACCAATCCCATTGGGCCCCCTTGAAACAGAAGCAAAAGCATTGGAGGAGGGTGTGCAATTTGTCTGGGACGTTGGTATCTAAGATATTATTCTCGAATATGACTCAAAGATTGTATTGGAGGCAGTGGGGGGATTTAGTGACCCACCTATGTCGATTAGCAACGCCATTGATGGGATCCAGGTTAAAATGCAAGATTTTAGAAGGTTTGAAGTCTCTCATGTAAAGCGTTAGGGCAATCACCTTATTCATCTTTTGGCTCATTATCCTAAGCATATTTTGGATTATGTAGCTTGGATAGAGAAAATTCCTATAATGATTGAATCCGCATTGATTCATGATGCAATGTTTTTATTTTCACCTTAATAAAAGCACGCATTTCTTATTTTTTTTTATTAAAAAAAAAAATCTAACCAAAATCTATTATCAATGATAAGAAATTAAGGATCACTCTCAATAATACTTCATACACTGAACTCATGCTCACACAAACAACACTAACTAACTTTGCAAACACAAACTCACTCACAACTCCAATTTATTTATATTATTGTGCACAAATAGTTAATATTCTTTATAAGATAATCAAATATTTAAAAATCTCTATACTTTCAATCAAATAATACTCTTGCTCTCCATGTGTGGGTGCAAAAAACAATATGATAGGTAGCCAATATAATGTTGACTTAGGTATTTAATATTTTAATCTAATGCCCTTCTTTTAAAAATGGGTAAATTGCATTGACCTTCTTTAGGGTGTTTCTCAAAAAAAAAAAGGTTTTTTTTTTTTTTCCACTATTATACTTACTCTCCCTTTAGTTTGGAAAAAGATACTCACCTCCCTTAAAATGAAAATTATTTACACCAAATTCTCCTAGATAACTAAAAGAAAAGGCTTTCAAAATTTGTAAACTTTCCATTCTACCCTCCACTTAAATTGTCATCCACACTCCCTCTAATAGAAATTAGATGATTTTTTAAAGCCTTTTTTTTTGGGGAGGGGGTGATTTTATTTTATTTTTTTTTTCAATCACATCCAAGGAAGGTAAATGTAAAAAGTTTGCAATTTAGGGAAGGTGAATGTAATAGATAAAATTTTAGGAGAAGTTAGCGTAATTTTTCCCATATAAAAATAATAATAATGAGACTCTTGATCTAACAATAATTTTCTTATGCACCTTCTATATATATTGGATATATTAGATATCATTAGTTTCTTGCTATAAGCACATATTTTATATGACTTAGAGTATTCTCTTTGTAGCTTCTCAAAAAAAAAAAAAAAAAAAGTATTCTCTTTGTATGTGTTTTTTTTAGGAAACTCTTTGTATGTTTTATTGTGTAGGAATCTTAGTTATGGTCCATTATTATGCCTTGAATCACAAGATATCAATTATCCAATGTAGGGATAATTAATAGCTTTATTGGTCAACTATTGTGTGTATATACCCTATTTAGGGTTATTGTAAAACATAATTTTTTCACTACGCACCCCTAGCGTACGTGATGGTCACTTTACAAGTACAAAGTTCTTATGGGATGTGAGGGGGGGAAGAGTCTGGTTCAAGTCTTCAAGAAGGAGATTCATACACATATACACTTAAATTAGATAAGAGTAGAATTTTTATCTTATAAAAAAAAATTTAAAAAATTAAAAAAATGTAAAACATAATTTTTAGATTAGTTAAAATATAATTACTAAGGGCTTTCTATTATAGATGTAGGTCATTAGCCTAATTGCCTAAACCTTACTTTTGCTTTCTCTTTCTCTCTAAAATTTTATTTTAATATAGTATAGCCGCTTTTTTGAAGACTACAATAGGGTTTAAGTAACCCCATAAATATTTAATCATTACTAACCATTATTTAGACTAGCGATGCCAAACATCGTTTAACCTAGTCTTCATCAACCATTGTCTCGACATCTTTCTAACCACTTCTTTTTAGCTAGGGCACTTTCCTACTTTGTTTTTCATGTAGACTCTGAATTTGAGTTTGTACATTCTCATTTGAGGCTCCCAAATCCTTCTAATTGGAGCATCACTCATGTGCTATGTTGATATTCCTCAGACCACCAATGTAGCCATCCTTCGAGCATAGTAGCCACTCATTTTCTCTTACTAAATCTTTTTTTTTTAAATTATAACAGATACCACCTCCTTGATCTAGATGGATTATGTTTTTCTTGATAAAAAGTGTTAGGATAATATTTTATATGTAATTGGTTAATCATTTGACTAAACACACTTTACTTGTATTTGGGTAGATCTAAGTTGAGTTTAATACATCAAGAAATATGTTGTTCAAACATATCAAGTGTTAGAATTAAAGACATGAAGATTGATTCAAGAAACAAGTGAAGAAAAGTTGTTTTATTAAAACTCGACAGATAGCTGCTATTAAGACTAAATGGGAAGCTTGACACATAGCTTGGCACAAGCTCGATCTATCAAGAATTATGATTTCAAAATTTCCAAATTTGAAATTCGGCCTATGTTGATGTATTTGTTTAGGGCTTCTTTTCTCACAACCCTAGATATATATAAGGTTTATTTTCAAAAGCCGTCAAATGGATACAGAGACCAAGAGTTTAATTTTCTCTATGATAAGCTATTACATTTGTACGCCATAGGATTTTGTAACTAAGTGTTTTCTGATCTTCATTGTTGATGAAATAAAGAACTTTACAGCCAACAACAATCATTCAAGTTGCTAGAGTTAGTCACGTACTAGGATTCGTACAAAGGAATTAGTCACAAATTGGAGATTTGTGCATCAAAGGAAAGAAGGCTACTCCGAGATCAAGTCCAATCGGGTATTGGAGTGAAGGTTCAATTGTAATTTGGTATTTTGGGATAGATTAGGGTAGTGATAAGATTCCTCATACTTGTAGTCGTTTGATTATTAAATAGTAGATTCTTGAGAGTGGTGATTTTAAATTCATCTGGTGAGGTTTTGTCTTGCAAAAGGTTTTTCTATTTGTCAACAAATTACCATGTTAATTTATTTTTCACTGCATTTTAGTTTATTTAGTGATTTACATATAATTTGAACAAATTAATCAACTTGAATAATTGAATTAATTAAACGAGGATAGACAATCTTAACCCAACAAAAGAAAGTGGATCCATTCATTAAAAAGTGAAAGAGAAGGGGAAAAATTGCAGATCAATTTTGATGACAGTGGTTGTCAATGGGTTTTTAAATGCTCAATCAATTTCAATAATTCACTGCCAATTTTACGTGCATTCCAAGAAAGCTACAAGTCGTTACTATTGTACGACAAACATAATTGCTTATTTTATTTTGTTGTTGAAAACGATAAACATAATTGTGGTTGTTTAAAAACGGGACAAAATCATGAGAGTTAATTTATTAGACATTGCTGCTTTCTCAATCGTCCTTCTACTTCATGCAAGTCTTCGTCGAAAGAAAGAAAATTATTATGGTGGATAGCAGATACATTTCAATTCCAAAATTCCCAATAGATTTCCCTAACCGTGAGATTTCTCATACATGTCTCTAATCTCAATGCTTCTCTGCCAATTATTTTTGAACTTTATGTATAGATCCTTCCGTGACTTCCAAGAAATGTGAAGCTTTTGGTACAATCGCTTTTATAGCTCACCTACCCGAAGAAAATAAAAGATTTTGTTCAACTTCTTTGTTTAAAACATTTTTTAGTTGATCTCTTAAATTTAGGTTTGTAATCAATGTTGTCCTTTAAATTATGAAGTTTATATTTGTTATCAATTTTTTTTTAGATAATTCAATAATTACAAACTTAGAACCTAAAAAAAAAAAAGACTTAAACTTGAAAATTTCCATTAAAAACACTAAGGATATGTTTGGGAGATTATCATAAACTTGGTAATATAATAATTATTCATATGGTTTAGTCATTTAGTAGTTTGGTTATATTTTTATTATAATGAATAGTCATTTATTATAAATAACTATTCTATCAAATTATGAATAATTATTCATCTCTAAAATGGTTATAATAGTTATTCCTTAGTAAGTGTATTATTAATTTCTAAAGTTAATATGTTTCCAAATAAACAAACTTTTCATATGCGCATAACAATTATGAAAATAAAAAATCATAAAACAATAACTAATCTCTTTTTCAAATTTAAAAAAATATTATCTTTTAGGAAATATAATTATATAAGTAAGATATTTCCTAAAATATACTTTAAGTTTGATTTAAAATGCTTTCATTCCATTGTTTTTAGGGTTCTATTATTGTGTTCTCACCAAACAAATGAATAGTAATAAGTATTACATTACAGCATCTTGTATTTCTTGTAATACTTATTCCTATTCTTATATAATTACCATTACAGTCTACTAAATGTGCCTTAAGATGTATAAATCGGTTAAGTTACAAGACTTTTGGTATTTGTAATAAATAAGTAATTCTTAGGTACTTTCAGAACATAGTGAATGTTGTTCCATTCTTCTCACATTTATGTTAGGGTCCACTTATTAAATTCATAATGAGGTCTACCATGAATGTGAGAAAAAATAGCATCATTTTGCTATACTCTAAGAATACCCCATTTGGATTGAGGGGGGTGGGAGGGAGAATGAAGGAAAATAGAGTAAAGTTGATTGAAAATATGATAATTTTTTACCAAATCTACTCGACTCTACTTCTCTTCCTCCAAACAGACATATTTTCCAATATAGATCTAATCCTTCCCTCCAAATCCATCAATCTTGATATGTTAGATGTGACATGGAATACGTGTAAGTTGAAACTTTATTGAAAATTCTTCTCAAGTTTTCTTTATATTTTACCTTTTTTCTCTTGAAAATCTCTACTAAAATAATGCCTGCTTTCAACTTTCTTTCTTTTTTTTCTTTTTTCTTTTTTCTTTTTTTTTTTAAGGAAAGACCTGCTTTCGGCTCAAATATATTTCATAAGACATTTAGTAGGAGCAAAGTCTATGAATTTGTACATAATAATTACATTAGCAATAAATGCAAACCTCATACATGTATTTTTTAAGAATACTAAGTATTTTTAACACACACACGGGAAAAGGGATGAAGGTTTTTTGAAGAAACTTACAGTAGTGTATATCCAAAAATGTATAACTCTTAGATACACAACACAGACAAACCTCATAGACGTAATTGACCAAATTTGAATCAGGAATGAAATTGATAAATTACCCAAACTTTCTAGAGTAGTCTAAATTATATCTTAATATTTTTTTTAATAGCTCAAATTAATTAATTATAAAAAGGGAACTGGTTTATGATAAGATTTGAAGTTTTGATTGTGATTCATTTGTCGGCCAACCAGATACTACAATTGTTGAAATTTGTTCCAAAGAAAAAAATAAATAAACATTAAACTCTTATGAGAAGGTAGGTGGGCAATCTAAAAGACAATGATGAAATTAAATTCTCATTTATTGTCTGTTAGGTATATTAATGAATTGGTCTAGTAAATGGCCATAATTAGCTTCATGCAGCACCTATATTAAAACACATCAGTTTGAAAAAGTGTAGGTGAATGCTCTTTTCAAACATTTATAGGACACAATCACACAACCATAATTTTTGTACAACTGTTTCTTTTCTTTTCTAAATCTTTTTCTTCTTCTTTTTCTAAGCAACCATAATTTTGTATATCACTATCCTGAGTTCCTACTTTTATAATCTATATCAAGAACGCATAAAAAAAATATAGCACTACCCTAACTGTGGGGTACAAGAATTTAAATAATTTAATTGCGCCACGTGTCATACTCATGGCCGAGTAGGCTATTATCGTGTTGAAAAGGGCACACCCTTGGACAATAAGGCCACATCAGTGGCACGTTACCAAAGGAGATCACACTGTAGAAAAAGAGTTTCGAAGAAGGTGTTAGTCCTGATATAACTGAAGGGATGGCGGATGTCACCACATTCAATGCATCCCACCAAACCTCCTAATGTAGCGTAGGCGTGTAGAAGCAGAATCTATAACACACAAATACTACAACTCTTCCACTAAACCTAAGTTCTACAAGAACACTAGGCTAATAGGCAAAATAATAGAGAAAACCTCTCTAACAAAATTTTATTCAAAACACACATAACATAAATAACCTCTCTATAAAGAGTATTTATAGGAATAGAATTTCTCCTACTCCTTTTAGGAAAAGAAATAATAAACATATTTCTACTTGAAAAAGGAAAAACAATTTAACTAGGAAAAGAAAAACAATTAAAATCCCAATTCAACTAGGAAAAGAATTTTAATTCAAAGTACTAGAGTAAATAAATCCTAATTCAAATAGGAAAAGGAAAACAATGAAAACTCTTTGCTCTTCATAACGTGATTTGCATCATCCTCCTTGGGTTGGAAGAAACTTGTCCTCAAGTTTGGAGTCTGGATTGGAATTCTCTCCTCGATATGGAACAAGATGCTTAACATTGAAGATGTCAGATGTACGCATAGGACTTGGAACTTTCAATCGATAGGCATTAGGATTAATTTTCTCAAGAATCTCCAAAAGACCAATCTTTCTAGCAGCTAGTTTGTTGTACTCTCCCACAGGAAAGCGATCTTTGGTCAAAATTGCCCAAACAAAATCACCAATCTCAAATTCTACTACTCGACGTTTCTTGTCAGCGGTTTGTTTGTACTTAGCAGAAGTCTCCTGTAAATGCTTAGCAGTAGCTGTATGAATTTCTTGAATCTGTGTGATTAGATCCTTAGCTTTCACATTGACACGCTTCAAGTCAGGGATAGGAGCCAAATCAAGTGGTGTGCGTGGGTTGTAGCCATAAGTAATAACAAAGGGACTAAAGCCAGTGCTACGATTAACAGAACGGTTGTAAGCAAATTCTGCCCGGTACAAGCGCGAATCCCATGATTTAAGATGATCACTCACCAAGCTTTGAAGTAAATTGCCCAAGGAACGGTTTACCACTTCTGTTTGACCATCAATTTGAGGATGATAGGCACTACTAAAATTAAGTGTAGTGTTGGCCAAGCGCCATAAGCAACGCCAGAAGTGACTAAGAAAACACACATTACGGTCTGAAACAATTGATTGTGGCAAGCCATGGAGGCGATAGACCTCTCTAAAGTAAAGTTGAGCAACATTAACTGCATCTGAGGTCTTCTTACAAGCAATAAAGTGGGCCATTTTGGAAAACCAATCCACAACAACAAAAATTAAATCGTTACCTCGTTGTGTACGGGGTAAGCCCAAGACAAAATCCATACTAACATGAATCCATGGCTGGTCTGGTACGGGAAGAGGCATATATAGGCCAGCATAGGTTGTGGTGCCCATGGAAACTTGACAAATACAACACTTCTTAACAAACTTGGTAATCTCCTTTCGTATGGTTGGCCAAAAATAAGAGTCTGTCACAAGCTTCATGGTTTTATCACATCTCATATGGCCTTCATTATGTAGCTCTTGAATAACCTTTAAGCGTAGGCTACTATCAGGAATGCATAGTTGATTCCCTTTAAAAAGGAAACCATTGTGTATAAGGAAGTCAAACCGCTTTCTTGTTGCCACATCATCCATTATAGGGCCAAAGTATGGGTCACTAGAAAGCAACTCACGAAATAAATCAAACCCCAACACATTGGTTTGCATTGTGATGAGCAAAGAGGCCCGTCGACTAAGAGCATCTGCCACTCTATTCAATGCTCCGGACTTATACTTGATGACAAAAGAAAATTGTTGAATATAAGCAGCCCAAACTACATGTCGAGATGAGAGCTTGTCTTGGCTATTGACATGCTTCAAAGCATCATGATCAAAATAGAAGACAAACTCATGATAGGCCAAATAAGAAATCCAATGCTTCAAAGCGCAAATTATTGCATAAAATTCCAAATCATAAGTGCTGTAATTCAATTTTGACCCACTCAACTTCTCACTAAAGTAGGTCACTGGTTTTCCATTTTGACTAAGAACAGCTCCAATTCCAATCTTGGATGCATCACAATGTAACCCAAATGGTTGAGAGAAATCAGGAAGAGCTAGAATAGGTGTTGTAGTAAGCTTTTCCTTGATCTGATTAAACGCCTTTGTGGCTTCAGTTGTCCACAAAAACTTACTAGCTTTCATGCAATCTGTAATCGGTGCCATGATGGTGCTAAAGTCAGGGATAAATCACTGGTAGAATGACACCAACCCATGGAAACTACGGACCTCGTGGACTGCGGTTGGTATTGGCCATTGTTTAATAGCAATAACCTTTGATTCATCAACTGATAGTCCATCCTTAGACACCACATATCCAAGGAATAAAACACTATCTGTCATAAAAGAACATTTGGCTATGGTAGCATAAAATTTCTCCCTACTTAGAACTATGAGTACCTCTTGAAGATGTTGGAGATGTAAATCAATATTGGCACTATATATTAGGATATCATCAAAATAAACTACAACAAACTTGCCGATGAAGGGGCAAAAAATCTGGTTCATAACACGCATGAAGGTGCTTGGAGCATTAGAAAGTCCGAATGGCATTACTAGCCACTCATACAACCCCTCTCATGTCTTGAATGTTGTCTTCCACTCATCACCAGGACGTACTCGAATTTGATGGTACCCATTTTTTAGATCCAGCTTAGAAAACACTGTAGCACCACTCAACTGATCAAGCAAATCATCCAACCGAGGAATAGGGAATCTATACCGAACTGTAATTTTGTTGATGGCACGACTGTCTACGCACATTCGCCATGATCCATCCTTTTTGGGTGTAAGTAAGGCTGGCACGGCATAAGGACTAAGACTCTCTCTAATATGCCCTTTTAACAACAAACCCTTTACTTGTCTTCTAAGTTCTTCATGCTCTTTTGGGCTCATGTGGTAGTGTGGGCGATTAGGTAGATTAGAACCTGGTACAAGATCAATTTGGTGTTGTATATCTCGAAGCGGTGGTAACCCCTCAAGTAGATCATTAGGAAATACGTTTGCAAATTCATCTAATAAAGATTGCAAAGCCTCTGGTACTACACTACCCTTTGAGCTCTCCTTCCCAATAATACAAACACCGACCCCAAATCAAACATCTCTTCAAATGCCCTTTTAGCTAAGAGATTCTTACCCCCTCCTGAAGTTGGCTTAGGTTCAATCTCCTTACAAGGCAACAACACAATTTTTTATGCTACCAAACATGAAACTGTATGTATTCTTCCTACCATCATGTTGAACCTCTCTATCATATTGCCATGGTCTACCAAGGAGAAGATGACATGCATCCATAACTACCATATCACACCATGCATTATCCATATATTTCAACCCAATAGAAAAAGAAACCAAGCAACGTTTAGATACAGTTACCTCATTGCCCCTTTTTGAGCCAAGATAGTTTGTAAGGGTTAGGGTGCTTCTCTATTGCTAATCCCAATTTTTGAACAACCTCTTCTGATACCACATTCTCACAGCTTCCAGAATCAATAACAAGTCTACATACCTTGCCCCCCATAGTACATGTAGTTTAAAAGATATTGCTTCGAAGCCAATCCTCACCTTCAGATTTGCGAGGTGTGAAACATGCCCTTCTTGTAACTAATAAAGGGCCATCATCCCCCTGCACATACTCCTCTTCCTCTTCAGCATCATAAACAGCTTCTTGCTCAAAGGTATTTAAATGATCATCAATACATTATTCACTCTCAATAAATAAACCCTTACCATACCGGCCACTTTTCTTGTAATCAACCATTCTATGCCCTGCCTCACCACACTTGAAACATCGAGGGCCAGAACTACAAGCTGCAGTTCGGTTGGGTTGTGGATTAGCTTGATTAACTTGGCCTTTTCCTTGTGTAGATTGTGTAGTTGCTCCATAAGGAGGAGCTATTGGTGGTAGTCGGTTGCCACTACTATTTGAAACCATGTTAGTCCTCCTATTCATTGTCTTCTCTAAATGCAAAGCTCTCTGATGGGCTTCAAATACAGAAATTGGGTCAAATAAATTTAAAGTATCTTGAAATTGTTTCCTCATGCCCCCAATATAATGTGAAACCAATTGATCTTCCGAATCTGCAAGGTCAACTCTAGCTACAAGTTGATAAAACTCTTGAGTATACTCATCTATAGATTGTGTACCTTGCCTAAGATTGTGTAGTTGTTGATATAATGTACGCATATAATTATGGGGCAAAAATTCAGCACGTATAAGTTTCAAAAAAATTTCCCAAGTATTGATTTTAGATTTACCTTAGCCAATACGACTTTGCTTTAATTGTTGCCACCATGCAACAACACGTCCTCTGAATTTGGTTGCCACCAAAGAAACTCTTTTGTCTTGCCGGACCTCCTTAAACTCTAAAATTTCTTCAACTACAACTACCTAATCTAGGGATTCTTTAGGTTGTAAACAACCTTTGAACTCTGGAATATCTAATTTGAACCCATATTCCCATCTGTTTGAATTGTATGAAACCAAGGGTTTCTCCCTCCTCCTTCTATGTCCAACAAACGGATTTTCCATCTCATCCTCAAGATTATAGTCTACCTCATCTTCCTCCACAAAACGTAGAGTTGGACTACGGTTTCGAGGCTGGTTAACAATGGCTAAGGCAGCAAGCTGCTTTGTTAGCGCTTCAAACTGCTCTTCCATCTGCTGACAGCGTGCCTCTAATTGTGTATTGCGTGCAATCTCATCACGTTCATACTCACCATCTATAGCAGCGTGCCTTCCCCCACGTGATCCTCATGCCATGGTAGGAACCTAACTTGGGCTCTGATACCAACTGATGCAGCGTAGGCGTGTAGAAGTAGAATCTATAACACACAAATACTACAACTCTTCCACTAAACCTAAGTTCTACAAGAACACTAGGCTAATAAGCAAAATAATAGAGAAAACCTCTCTAGCAAAATTTTATTCAAAACACACATAACATAAATAACTTCTCTATAAAGAGTATTTATAGGAATAGAATTTCTCCTACTCCTTTTAGGAAAAGAAATAATAAATCTACTTCTACTTGAGAAAGGAAAAATAATTTAACTAGGAAAAGAAAAACAATTAAAATCCCAATTCAACTAGGAAAAGGATTTTAATTCAAAGTACTAGAGTAAATAAATCCTAATTCAAATAGGAAAAGGTAAACAATGAAAACTCTTTGTTCTTCATAACGTGATTTGCATCACCTCCTGACTGCATTTATGTGGAGAAGACGCATGAACAATGCTACCTTGGCTGCCGCAACTCACAAGGGGTTTGGAAAGGTGTCTGATGGGACAAGCACTCAAGTAATAGCTTGAACGATTAACAAATGGAGGGCCAAGATCATCTAAAGGAAGTTATATAATGTAAGAGACCCTCTAGGGGAAAGGGGAGGGAAAAATCTGTAAAGAAAACACTATAACAACAAGAACTGAAATTGCATCCTAGTTTAAAAGTAATATACATTAGGACCGCTCTCCTTGGATTTTGCCGAGGAAGGGTTTCTTTGCACATAGCTTATTTTTCTTTACTTTCATACTATCTTTGATTCACTGTGCACGTTGTTGGATCCATTGAAGCCTAGCTTCTATGCCCACTCTCTACAAATTCATTGTATTGGGCTCTTTGGACCCTAATCCATTCATCTTTCTTGGCTTAGGAGCCAACACCTACCCTTACACTAACCATGTGAATTTAGGCCTCTAAAGCAAAGGATGGCCCAAACATAATTAACAAATAAAAGAAAATTATTATTTTATAATAAAATTAAATAAAAATAAAAATAATAAAAGAAGAGCATGGATACAAGTCACTCTCTAGGTAAAAAGCTTTCCCTTGTTAGGAACGAGTGTGTAATATCTCTATAGGGATTCTATATTTTAGGTTGGTCTGTTTCTACGAAAATTATTGCTATAGTGCAACCTCATCTTACAACTTATAGTCAAATGAAAGAAACCTATTTATTGTGACAGGAACTCTACGAGAGCACAGTTTATACACCCATACATGAATTCCTTGTCCTCGCACTCAAATTAGCAAAGTTGCTCTATATAATTTTTTATAAGGGCACTCCATGTTTTATGTCCAAGCAATGACTTATGGGTTCAAGTTCAAGAATAAGTTTTGATAAAATTGAGGATAAGACTATTTATCAATCACGTCCAAGCAATGAGTTATGCATTGAATATAAACGTTACAACCGGCCTAAATCTATAGTTAGGGAACCCAAAATGTGTTAAATGATATAGTGACTAAAGAGTTTCGTGTGCAATTTGGCAGGCCAAGCTCTCTTTAGCTACTATCCACCAAACCAATAAAACACCATTGACAAAATTGTGAAAAATGTTTTTCAAAACTCTAGGAATTTGTGTTAGCCAAAGGAGATGGCTTCATTCCTAGGTCAACATCATGTCAAAACTCAAATAAGAGAAAATAAAATAAAATTTTGGGTACAATTAAACACAGAAATAAAAGATTGAAAGTCTTAAGCATTTTTTTATCTGTGTAATTACTAGTGTTTAACTAGTTCTACTTTACTTTTGATTATCTGGATACTTGACTCAACTTCAACCTACTTTTCCGATTTAAAACACTATTATTATTTTCGTGTGTATTCTAATAAGTGTTACTATTTACTAAAAAAAAAAAAAACTTCAACCCACTTTGGTAAAGGGTTGAAATTGAATACACATAATTCTAACACATACAAGTCATTTCAGGTATGGGAAATTTAGCAAAAAAAGAGGTATGGGAAACTATCAAAAATGGTCCAGCCATGTAGGTAAATGATGTCTACTGGCTGTTGCAACTGTTACAGTCCTTGTGAACAAAGGGCATTAACTTCAACTTAGTACCCCCAAATTACAATGAATTGAATATTCCTTTTATTGTTGCAGTGTGCGGATTCAGAGGACTTCATTTTGTCCTTTACAATCAAGTACCATTAATCCATTTACAATTCTAAAAGTCTATGCCCTTTACAAGCAAGTACCAGCACATTCTAAACAATATCACTTTCTAATTAGGAGTTAAAATTTTATATACAGAACAAAATGATTTCTGCTATCTAAATAGGATTTTTATAATTTATGAAACATGCATAACATAAGTTGAAATAACGAGTAAAAACTATGCTTTTAATATTACTAAAAGAAATCCACCTTTAATTACACTTCCGGAGAAGCAAATAAAATAATTGTCTTGCATCCTACGCTTCAATATGTTGGACATGACATAGACAGGACATGTGTCCAACATTAAACATGCGTTGTAATCATATACTATCCAATGAACCACAGAAGCAACGGATGGAAGCCTTGCTAGCAATAGATATTTCGCATTGAAATTGATTGATATTCATCAAGATCACCAAATCCATATTTGAAGATGCACATTTTTTACTTCTTAATTCACCCAATTGCAACAAATTTTTAAAATCAGAATAGTGCTACTTTAATTTCTCTATACAAAAGAAAAAAAAAAAAAAAAAAAAGAAGGGAAGGACACAGTTAAAATATAAAGGACGAAAATATGATAAAAGATTCTGAATGAATCAAACTTCTATCAACTATACTAATACCAGACCATCCCTTTATGATGTACATATATTCTTTTATACTAACAAATCTATTTCTCCAACCCTAATCTCATCTATCATCTACAAAATTAAAAATAGTGGATATAAGCCATAATCATAGTATTCTTTAATCATTCAGATTGATATGTTAAGATCAATTCTAGGTTTCTTCATCAGTGGTAACGGGACAACAGAACTGCACCTAGGACATTTTGGATTATTTTTCATTATCAATACATAAGATAAGCAACCAGGACACCCTGCTGCGATTGGTGATGATCATAATTTATATTCAAAATCTTCATCTTGGGTTTCTCTAATCGAAGATGATGACGATGAATATGAAGGCGACAATGATGATTTCCCAAATGATGCTCTCTTCTTCAATAGTTCTTTCTGTGCCCTTTCGAGTGCTTATTTCACCTTATCAAGAGTGCACACGCTTTGATAATTATTCGACAACGATGATGATGAGACCAACTTTAAATCCAGGGGAGTTTCATCAAAAAGAACTAATGTGATTTTCGAGGGTGATGGTGGAAAATTTAAATCCTGAAGTCTTGGAACTGTTGAATTGATTTGGTGCTTGTTGTCTGAGATTGAAGGTGAATTTGGGGTGCTACATCTTTGTAGGGAATACAAATCCTCTGTACCACTTATTGTGTTCCATTCTATGTTCCACCAATCACTACGTGCCATGTTTTGATTTTACTTTCCTTATAAAATAACTAAATTTTAAAATGGAAAGCAATCATACATATGGTAAGTAGTGATTGGTGGAACACAAAGTGATACACAAAAAGTAGTACAGAGGATTTGCGTTCCTTTGTAGGTAGACTTTCCCTGACTGCAACCATTGCAAAAGCACACAAATTCACCATTAGCATAACATACTCCTACTCAGAATTATTTAATGTCATTCAGAAAAATTACTCCTTTCAAGAGAATTCCATGGTATATACACTTTTTTTTTAAATGTACCATATATATCTAATCTTAATAGTTTCTATAGAGTATTGCCTTATATTTTTTTACTATGTCTTTTTTTTTTTCAAAATCTACTAATAGTAATTCGTTAAGATTAAAGTAGGTATGATACATTAAAAAAGAAAGTTTGTATCATAGAATGATCCCCTCATCCCAAGGTCACAAATACTAGTAATTAGTAAATCATAAGTTTCCAAATTTTTTTTATTCCCATATTCCTAGACATTAATTATAGATTATTCTAATAAAAGATATGAATTTATTAGATAGAGAGATTCGAGGGAAATAGAAAATGATATTAAAACCACCGTACACCGTTGGTGTGATGGTCACTTTACAAGTATAAGTACTTGTGGGGTGTGGGGGGTAAGGGCCGGGGTTCAAGTCTCTAGGAGAGAGCTTCACACACATATACACTTAGATTAGGCTAGAGTGTAATTTTGTCTTGTAAAAAAAAACAGAAAAAAAAAAAAAGGATATTAATGATGATATAAAAGAAACCGTTAAAGAGGATACAGAGTGGTATCGGAAGTGGTAAACATTGAAGAGCCACAATGAATAAATGGAAAATAAACATCTTCATGCTCTTAATTACTCCAATCCTCTAATATTGAAAACCTTTAAAGTCATTTAAAGAGTGCAATAAAGGCCATGAAATTAAGCAAATTATTACATGGGCCAAACATAAAAAGAATTATAACCTGGAAATTAAAAGGTTTGGGATTGTAGATTAAGAAAATATGTTGTACAATTTTTTTTAGAACAATTGTGATGGAATAAGTTAACTTGGGTTGTCAATATTGCTCCCAAAAAAAAAAAACTTGAGTTTTTCATATCAGCTTATGATTGAGAATTACAAAAATGGAAATTTCTGAATTTTCACTCCCTCCTTTTCCTTCAATTTCTCTGTATCCAAACAGAGAACAAAAACACAAAACAAAAAATTTTCAAAGACAACAATTTCACACAACAGACGAATCAATATATCCTCCATTCATAAACAAAAAAAAAATATATATATATATATATTCACATATAAAAATAGAAAGTATAAGCAAAGAACACTGTTTTCTTCATGAAAAGGTTAACTTTTCCAGAAAAACAAACAGACCCAGATTAGAAAATGGACAAACCTTCAAGTCTAGGCGCTTATCCCAACCATTTGGGACCTGCAAGTCGAGGTCTGTTGATGTTGGGCCTTGTGTGGCTTGAATTACCAAGCCTAATTCATTCTTATAAACCAAATACAAGCAGTATTAGGAAACTGAGTACAAGTAGGATTGTAACTCCTTGTAATAGCCGACCTATGACATATATATATATATATATATATATATATATATATATATATATATTAGGTTTGTGATATAGGGCAAGCCGTGTGTGTAAGTAGAGAATCCCCAATAACCTAGCAAGTGCAGCCGTGTGAGAGAGTTAGGGTGTAATTGGGAATTGGGTTTCTTGAGAGTGTTCTTGTGCACTATTGTATTTTCCCTGATAATAGTGAAATCCCTGCAACTTCGTGGATGTAGGCAAATTGCTAAACCACGTAAATATTGTCTTGTGCATGTGATTGTTTTCTTTGGCGTGTGTTTTCTCTATTTGTTTTGTTTCTCACAGGTTGGGATTGTGGTTAAATTCCCTACAACTGGTATCAGAGCCTAGGGTTAGGTTTGAGTGGAATAGAAAAGTTTGATGACATAGACTTCACGTATTGGAGGATGCAAATTGAAGATTATCTCTATGGGAGGAAATTGCATCTACCTCTTTTGAGGACAAAACCTGAGGCTATGAAGGCTGAGGAATGGGCTCTTCTTGACAGACAGGTACTATGAGTTATCAAGTTAACTCTGTCTAGGTCTGTTGCACACAATGTTGTAAAGGAGAAGACCACAGCAAATCTGATAAAGGCTTTGTCTGGTATGTATGAAAAGCCGTCAGCAAACAATAAGGTGCACTTGATGAAGAAACTGTTCAATCTGAAGATGGCAGAGAATGCATCAGTAGCACAACATCTAAACGAATTTAACACTATCACAAATCAATTGTCGTCTGTAGAAATTGATTTTGATGATGAGATCTGTGCACTGATCGTTTTGGCTTCTTTTCCAAACAGTTGGGAGACAATGAGGATGACAGTAAGTAATTCTACAGGAAATGAAAAGCTCAAGTACAATGATATACGAGATTTAATTCTGGCTGAGGAGATTCGCAGAAGAGATGCAAGTGAAACCTCAAGATCTGGTTCTGCCCTAAACCTTGAGATAAGAGACAGAGGTAATAACAGAAATTCAAATCAAGGCAGATCAAAATCCATAAATTCTAATTGGAACAGAAGTAAATCTAGATTAGGCCAAAAAGTACAATGCTGGAATTGTGGGAAAACAGGTCAATTTAGAAACCAATGCAAAAGTCCTAAGAAAAAGAATGAAGATGATTCTGCTAATGCTGTAACAGAAAAGGTACAGGATGCATTACTTCTTGCAGTAGACAGTCCACTTGATGATTGGGTTTTGGACTCAGGAGCTTCGTTTCATACCACTCCACACCGAGAAATCATACAGAACTATGCTGCAGGTGATTTTGGTAAGGTGTATTTGGCTGATGGTTCAGCCTTGGATGTTGTAGGTATGGGAGATGTCAGGATATTGTTGCCCAATGGATCTGTTTGGTTACTGGAGAAGGTTCGACATATTCTTAACCTAAGGAGGAATTTGATTTCTGTTGGACAACTTGATGATGAAGGGCATGCAATACTACTTGTTGGTGGTACTTGAAAGGCTACAAAGGGAGTTAGGGTATTGGCTCGTGGAAAGAAAACCGGTACTATGTATATGACTTCAAATCCAAGAGACACCATTGCAGTTGCTGATGCAAGTACTAATACAAGCCTATGGCACTGCAGACTTGGTCACATAAGTGAGAAAAGGATGAAGATGTTGCTGTCAAAAGGAAAACTACCAGAATTGAAGTTCATTGATTTTGACATGTGTGAAAGCTGCATCTTAGGAAAGCAAAAAAATGTAAGCTTCTTGAAAACTGGCAGGACACCGAAGGCTGAAAAATTGGAGTTAGTACACAGTGATTTGTAGGGGCCTTCTCCGGTTGCATGCCTTGGAGGTTCAAGGTACTACATCATTTTCATTGATGACTCAAGCAAAAAGGTATGGGTTTATTTTTCTGAAAAGTAAATCTGATGTATTTGAAACTTTTAAGAAGTGGAAAGCCATGGTTGAGACAGAAACAGGTTTGAAAGTAAAATGTTTGAGGTCAGATAATGGAGGAAAGTACATAGATGGAGGGTTCAATGAGTATTGTGCTACATAGGGAATTAGGATGGAGAAGACCATTCTTAAGACACCATAGCAAAATGGTGTGGCTGAGCGCATGAACAGAACTCTCAATGAGTGTGCTAGAAGTATGAGGTTGCATGCTAGACTACCAAAAACTTTCTAGGCTGATGTTGTTAGCACTGTAGCTTACCTGATAAACCGAGGACCATCAGTTCCTATAGAGTTCAGACTTCCTGAGGAGGCTTGGAGTGGTAAAGAGGTAAATTTTTCACCTTTAAAAGTTTTTGGTTGTGTTTCTTATGTTCATATTGATTCTTGTGCTCGTAGTAAACTTGATGCAAAGTCTAAAATATGTTTTTTCATTGGCTATGGTGATGAGAAATTTGGCTATAGGTTTTGGGATGAACAAAATAGGAAAATCATCAGAAGTAGAAATGTGATATTTAATGAACAGGTTATGTACAAGAACAGGTTAACTGTAGTGTTAGATGTTACAAAGATAGATCAAAAGAAACCTGAGTTTGTCAACTTAGATGAATTGACTGAAAATACTATCCAGAAAATGGGTAAAGAAGATAAGGAGAATGTAAATTCACAGGTGGATCTGAGTACATCTGTAGTTGAAGTTCGCAGATCTTTTAAGAACATTAGACCTCCACAGCGTTATTCCCCTGTTTTAAATTATCTCCTGTTGACTGATGGTGGTGAGCCAGAGTGTTATGATGAAGCCTTGCAAGATGAGAATTCAAGCAAGTGGGAGTTAGCCATGAAGGATGAGATGGATTCCTTGTTAGGGAATCAAACATGGGAACTGACTGAATTGCCAGTAGGAAAGAAGGCTTTGCATAACAAATGGG
Source organism: Quercus wislizeni (assembly GCA_023055345.1). Taxonomy (NCBI): domain Eukaryota; kingdom Viridiplantae; phylum Streptophyta; class Magnoliopsida; order Fagales; family Fagaceae; genus Quercus; species Quercus wislizeni. The sequence continues at coordinate 16,885,864 of JALGQJ010000010.1, forward strand.
TATACAGAATAAAAAATGAGCATGATGGTAGCAAACGTTACAAGGCCAGATTAGTTGTTAAAGGGTTCCAGCAAAAGGAGGGCATTGACTACACAGAGATATTTTCTCCAGTTGTAAAGATGTCAACAATCAAACTGGTACTGGGAATGGTGGTTGCAGAAAACTTACATCTTGAGCAATTAGATGTGAAGACAGCATTCCTTCGTGGTGACTTGGAGGAAGACCTTTACATGATTCAGCCAGAATGGTTCATTATTTAGGGACAAGAAAATCTAGTCTGCAAACTGAGAAAGAGCTTGTATGGCCTAAAACAAGCTCCAAGACAGTGATACAATAAATTTGACAGTTTTATGCATAGAATTGGGTTCAAGAGATGTGAAGCTAATCACTGTTGCTATGTTAAGTTTTCTGACAATTCTTACATCATATTACTGTTGTATATGGATGATATGCTTATTGCAGGGTCTAGCATTGAGGAGATTAATAATCTGAAGAAGCAATTGTCCAAATAGTTTGCAATGAAGGATTTGGGAGCTGAATCCTTGGTATGAGAATCATTAGAGACAAGGCTAATGGTACATTGAAACTTTCACAGTCAGAGTATGTGAAGAAAGTTCGCAACAGGTTCAACATAAATAAAGCTAAACCAGTGAGCACACCCTTGGGTAGTCATTTCAAACTAAGCAAAGAACAGTCACCGAAGACAAAGGAAGAAATGGACCATATGAGCAAGGTGCCCTATACCTCAGCTATTGGTAGCTTGATGTATGCTATGGTGTGTACAAGGCCAGATATTGCACATGCAATGGGAGTTGTGAGCAGATTCATGAGTAGGCCTGGAAAACAGCATTGGGAGGCAGTCAAGTGGATTCTAAGATATCTAAAGGGTTCATCAGATACATGTCTTTACTTCACATGTGCAAGTTTGAAACTGCAGGGTTATGTAGATGCTGATTTTGCTGGTGATATTGATAGTAGAAAGAGTACTACTGGGTTTGTTTTTACTCTGGGTAGTACAGCTATATCATGGGTTTCAAATCTACAAAAGATTGTCACTTTGTCTACTACAAAAGCTGAGTATGTTGCAGTAACTGAAGTTGGAAAGGAGATGATTTGGCTACATGGTTTCTTAGATGAATTGGGTAAGAAGCAGGAGATGGGCATTCTACACAGTGACAGTCAGAGTGCAATCTTTCTTGCCAAAAATTCGGCTTTTCATTCAAAGTCGAAGCACATACAGACAAAATACCACTTTATCTGTTATCTTGTTGAAGATAAGCTGGTAATACTTAAGAAGATTTGTGGATCTAAGAACCCGACAAACATGTTGACTAAGGGTGTCACTATTGAAAAGCTGAAGTTGTGTGCAGCTTCAATTGGCCTTCTAGCTTAAGGACAGGAGGATGAGTTGCAGGGATGAGGGATTGAGTTATGGAGGATTGTGGTTGATGTTTGCAGCTTGTGAGCCCTTAAGGGCTAAGGTGGAGGCGATGGAGGAGTTTACTAGTGTAGCTTGATCAATTCAAGCCAAGGTGGAGATTTGTTGATGTTGGGCCTCGTGTGGCTTGAATTACCAAGCCCAATTCATTCTTATAAACCAAATACAAGCAGTATTAGGAAACCGAGTACAAGTAGGATTGTAACTCCTTGTAATAGCCAACCTATGACATATATATATATATATATATATATATTAGGTTTGTGATATAGGGCAAGCCATGTGTGTAAGTAGAGAATCCCCAATAACCTAGTAAGTGCAGCCGTGTGAGAGAGTTAGGGTGTAATTGGGAATTGGGTTTCTTAAGAGTGTTCTTGTGCACTATTGTATTTTCCCTGATAATAGTGAAATCTCTGCAACTCCGTGGACGTAAGCAAATTGCTGAACCACGTAAATATTGTCTTGTGCGTATGATTGTTTTCTTTGGCGTGTGTTTTCTCTATTTGTTTTGTTTCTCACAGGTTGGGATTGTGGTTAAATTCCCTACAAGGTCCAATTCCTGGGAATCAACCACAAGCTTAGAGGTTGAAGAAGAAAAAGAGTTAGACCCACCACCAAGCAAGTCATAAGCAATCAGAGCCGTAGATTTCTCATAATTCGAATCATTCCCAACCGTCCGATGTTAATCCTCCTTGTAATAGCCATTGAGAACTTGGACCAGAGAGCTCACATGATTAATCTGTGCTCAATTTCATTTTTTGTGTAAGGCTCTTACAGTTAAGTCTGTCGTTCGAACTTCTCTCTTCTTAGCTTTGCAATTCATGCATTGAAAAATGAGAATTGACTTCTCTTTCTAACTTCGCTGTTAATGCATTGAAAAACGAAAATTGAACTACAAAACTATTGCGAATCTGTCAAACATTCATTTATCTTTACAAATGATAGAATAAAACTTAAATAAAGTAATTTAGATGTTGTTCCTTAGGTTCTTTTTTTAAGATTCAGTCACTTGGCTGCTTAATTAAAATATATAATTTTCATTTCATAAAAAAAAAAGTCTACATGGCAGAATTTTAAAAGGAAAACCTAAAAAACAGCATTTAAATACTGTACTTAAATCTTGCTCCAAATGATATCAGTACAAACAAAATTTGGAGGAGAGTGGGGACCAATTGCTTCTTGCTAAAAGGTCTGCATGCCCATACACTAAGGTTATATATATTTCACTGAAATTTATGGCCAACATGATTATTCCCCATGAAAGTGAATAAACCCCAAGCACACGTGCCTTTCCATGTTCACCACCAAGCTCTCAGACCAGACATAAAATACATGGGATGAGACCAGGTGAATAAACCTTAACCTTATGATGGTCCCCCTAAATCATTTATGTTGCTTGGGACCTTTCAAATCTCAAACAATTCATTGATTGTTTGCACCCTTGGATCATTAATTCAAGTTACAGGTAAAGATTTAGTTGAACTGTTGAACCAATATATTAATGATGCGATGGAGACCAACTGAGCCTTAATATTGGGCTCCTTATCCTTTTGAAAAAATTTAGGCTTATAGTGTGGGCTAACTTAGAAAATGGCTCCTACTATCACCACAACTTTATTAGTCAAAATTCTGATTCATTAATAGGTGAATATTCATTCAGCCAAAAAGTGAAATTTATATATTCAATAAGCCCATTTATTCATAGCGAGAGAATCAATTGTTAAAACAATTCTTTTCTTTTTCTTTTTTTCAGTTTATTGTTCCATAACTCTCAATAATTTAATTACTTAAATTTTAAGTTTAGAAAAATCACCATAAGATTTTCTATGGATTATAAATTGAAAATGGGATATAACCATATTAGTCTTTTTAGGGAGAGCCCTACATGGTGAATTACACTCTGTTTTTTTTTTTTTTTTTTTTTTTTTTTAAGTGATAGCTTTAGTGGGTAAGAAGATTTAAATCCTAGATTTAAACACCAAGTCCTTTAATATGTGTTTTTTTTAAATAAAAAACGATCATGTCCTTGTAAGATGTTTGCTAATGGTCTTATGGCCTATAGGCCTCCTTATGGGGGATTAATTTAGGTTCAATCACTCTAACTTTTAGACTTAGAATATGTGTGTATCAGTGTATATACTTTTTTTTATAGATAAAATCTTAATATTATTGTGACTTCAATAATAGTCCAAATTTGAGCAATTAAAATAAGGTTAAAAAGTAGAGACAACCCCTCCAATTTCGACCTTTTTTTAGTTACAACCTTAGTTATTAATTATTTTAGTTGAACCATCTATATTAAAATATTAATTTAATGGAACCCGTTTTAGTTCATATGTCGAACGAAATGTGTCACAAAACTTACAAATCAGTAAACACATGATACATGACTTAAGAAATATATTGTACACATGTTTACCATTTTTTATATTTAAAAAAAAAATTGTCAAAAAACTAGATTTTTTTTTTCTTTTCCCATAAAAATTATAGTTCACTAACAAATACCCTTAGTACATCTATTAATAAAATCCTAAAAAACTTGAGCATGAGAATGAGTCTTAAACTTTTATTTAGACTTTGATTAGTTGGTAACCCAATTAAGAAATGATTTGGTTTGGGTTCAATGTCCAATTGCACTGAATCCATCAGGATCTTGACACATGTCATGATCTTGATGGGTTCAGCACAACTGGACACTCAAATTTGACCGACCTAGAAATTGCAATATTTTTATCTATTCTATTTTGGGCCCAGTACAACTGGATTCTGAACTTGACCTGACTGATTTAGAAATTACAATATTTTGATGTATTCTATTTTACCAAGGAAAAATAAATATCAAACTCATAGGAAAAGGCAGATGGGCAACTTTAAATAGCTTGATAACATTAAATTCTTATTTATAGCAAGTTAGGTGTATGTATATTAATGACCATAATTCGCTTTCATGTAGAACTAGCAGTATCAACCCCCATTAAATACACCAGTTTGACAATTGTAGGTGAATGCTGTTTTCAGACATTTATAGTGTGCACATAAACAAATTTCCTATACGTCACAATCCCTTTCACAAGCTATCAGCAAGGTGAGTTAAGACCCCTCACCCTCAAGGTATGAATGACCAAGCTGTTGAAGTTTGAAGCACTCGAAAAATAAAAATCAAATTGGTGATGGATAAACGTCTCAATCTGAGATATTAATGATGAGTTTCCGTTTTCAGTTTGGACTCTGACATTTCCTTAGCCTTAGGTGTTCTCTCTTTTCTTCAATTGGCTCAGTTTCTTTCTAAGTTTATTTGCTGCTCAACTTGCTGGTTCAGCGACAATTTTTGGATTTTTATTTATTGCCGGGGAAAGCGATCATTCAATTAGACCTATTAAAATTAGACCCCAACGTGTTAACTTGTCCAAACTTGGAGGAGACAATGTCGCATAGTTTTTTTTTTTTTTTTTTAAAGCCGATTTAGACCCCCAAAGTTGGTTATTCTACTGATTTATTTATTAATTATTGATTAATCCAATTATGTGATCACAATTCTAAATTTATAATTATATAAATATAAATCATAATAAGTCATCAAATCTATAAGAGCAAACTTATTAAGATCTCAAGCTTTGATACCATATTAAATTACCGATTCTTCTACAAATTTGTCATACCAATCATAATAGATATATATTTCCTAACCTGAATTTTCAGTTGTCATTTGCTAAAGTGTTCCTTCTAGTGCATGCATAAGCTATGATGCAAATCATCAAACTACTCGTTTTTTTGTCAAAACAGATAGTCAAATTATGAATCTGGCATGGCACGCACCTACTACCAATTAAAACCTTCAAAAAACCTTGACTTAATTCGATTGTGGAAATTGAAATCTAAACCTTGGAATTTTTCGCAGTCCTACAGATTAGTTCATGCATTACAAGCTCCCCGCTGATGTCAAAATAAAATAGGAGAAACCAAATAATTATATCTTTTCTACCCAAAATGAAAAAGAAAAAAAAAGTAAAGAGAGTTTTATATAAACAATAAATAAATAAAGTAAAAAAGAAAACGGAAATAATGGCATCCTGGTACCTTGAATACCATAATAACCCATTAACCCTAAGTCCCTAACGCATATTGAACAACACCCTAACAAAAATAAAACAAAATTAATGCTTTTGGTTTGAAAAGTTGTTTGAGTTTTTTGATAACTCAATGCCTACATAATAGGAAGGGGTACATAAGTTAAGGAGATTTAAACTCTAGTTCTCTTAATATAAGAGAACAGGTTAAGCCATTGAATTACAAGATTCTTAACAACAAATTGCTAGAGTTAAACCTAAAAAAAAAAAAAAAAAACAAAGGACTGAGTTTGTCAATTTGTAAACATTTGTAAGACAATTGGTAATAATTTAAATATTTTTCATGAAATAATGTCAAGTAGGGATGATAAAAATTCTCTGCTTTGCCCCACACATGTTTTATCCGACCCAAAAAGGTGACAAGATTCGCCTCGAATATGTATATTTTTATTTAATATATATTTAATTTAACCTTTTTATACATATCCTCCTAGTTATAATTTATTATTTTACATATTCTATATATTATCATTCCCAAAACTCTCTCTCTCTCTCTCTCATTTTTGTTTCATCTCTAGCAAGCCACCTCATTAACTAGGGATGGCAAGATACTTCAAATCTGGCATGCGTGTCGTGCTCCTTTCCTGCTAGAGTTTTCCCATCCTAATTAAAAAGGGAGTGGAGTAGGGACAGGGCACCCTTGATCCAACCTTGTGCCACACTGTTACCATTCCTAATTTAAGGATAATGTTAGGAATACATAAATTTTACTGCAAGGAGTTTATAAACTTGTATGTCTACCTTTAAACACAATAATTCAATAAACAAGACAAGACAAAAAATTAAAGAATGTTACATTAGATAAATAAATGAATCAAATAACAAAATTATAGGATAACAAAAAAATTAATTGTCGTCTTGACCTATAGCTAGGTTCATAGGAAATTTCAATTAATCAAAGAACAAAAGCATTAGAGCAAGAAAGATACAAAATAAATAAATATAAATGTACGAACTCTATCTAGTTTATAGTACATTAAGCGCACTTCAGGCTTTTTAACTGAGCAATATCACTCTTGGTCCTATGACTGTCACTTCTATATATGTACCAAGTTTTTTAAGGATTGGACCTCTATGTAGCTCAAAAACTTATCATTACAACTTCAACAATGATACTCCAGGGCACTGGTTTGCATAGTCATGCATTAACAGCTTGTTTGAGAGGTGAGAAAGGAAATTAATGTAAATGAATGAAAATAATAACTTTAAAATATTCTTCATTTCCGTTATTTGAGAGTTTTAATGGAGGGAATGGAAAATTTATTCCCTTGTTTGGGAGTTTAAGTGAAAGGGAATGGAATGAGTAAAATGAAATATTAATTTCTCTCTATTCTTCCAAAACCTCAAATTTTCATTCTCGCAAAATTAGAAGAAATTGGAGAGAATGAAATTAGATTTTGAAAGCTCGAATTTGTGTGAAAACACAAGAGCTTGTTTAGACCCCCCAAAATAAAATTACGGCTAGATTGCTTTACTTTAACTTATCTACGTGCGGAACAAAAGTAAATGAAGCGCAATAAACCGATAACTACTTTAGTGCATAAACATGAACAACAAACAATAAAAATAAAGCACAAGAGTAAGGGAAGAGAGATGCAACCACAAGATAACACCAAGGCATGTTATCGAAGAGGAAACTGAATAACTTGGCAAAAAACCTATTCGTGACCCTCCAAGTCAAAATCGATCCATTGGAGAATAAAGTTGAAGTACACGAATAACAAAAGACCTTTCAAGCCTAGTCTACCTCATGTATTTGAGCCATCCAAGCTCCTGCTACCAACAGACTTCTCGGAGTCATGTCTTCTCTAACTTTCCAGATCTCGCAATACTTTCGATTGCATCCGCCAAGCCTCACCGGCTTCTTTTGGCAAATGCCCAAAACTTCCCAAGCTCCAAAACACTTTATACACTCTGAATATGTGTGGGTCATGTTTGGGTACAAATATCCTCTCAAGATATGGCAATGGGAAATGAAAGGAGAAGAGGCTATAATGATTTCTCACTAAGGATGAGTAGCTCTCTCTCTAAAAGATGGATTCGTTGTGTTGTAGAAAACCTATCTAGGGTTTTTCTCTCTGAATGGCCTCCCATACTTTTGTGGGTAATGGGGGTATATATAGTATGGGTGAAGGGTAAAAAAGTCACATTTAAAATCCTCTAGACAGAGAGTTTCACGGGTTGGCCCTTCTCGCGAGACACTCGCGAAACTAATAGCCTTGCACGACTCTTCAGCTTCCAATATGTGCTTCTCACATGGCTTTTTCATTGGTAGGCTTCTCACGAGACACTCACGAGATCCACTTGTTCATCCAATGCTCGATTCTATACCAACTTCATACTAAACCCAATACAATAAAATTTCACAAAATACAAGGAACAAAATAATGCAAATACAACTCTTTTTGTTATGGAACAAAGATAACATAAAATATAGTTGTAAATCACAACTTTACAGATTTAATGAAATTTTTACTAAAATTCTCAAAATACCCTATATAATTAGCTCTTTATTTTAAAATAGAGATCTAATAGTAATATCACTATAAAATGATTTCATTCATTTCTCTCTATGTTACTTTCAAACAAAATTACTTACCTGCTATATCTTTCGATTCCTCTATTTTAAAACATCTAAACAAAATTACTTAAATCCATTCCATTCATTTCCCTTACTTAAATGCATTACATTTATTTCCATTCTTTTATAATTATTTTGTTTCATTCCTTTATGAACTCCCAAACGAAGGTTAATAGTCCAAACATGGTTTCATCATTGGAGTAATGTTGTAGAGACAGCGATTTTTACAATATTTTTAACAACAATTAAGTTGACAAGGTTTTACATATTAATTCTCATATTAACCTACCACTAATATCATTTTTTGTACCTACCAATAACTTGTCACCTTGGCACTTGTAAAAATATGTGTACCTCAAGATTTATTGTTCATCCTTGTTTATGGCTTTTTTCCCCAATATAAATTTTATTTGGACTTGTATATGGGTGAGTGACCTTATTATAAAAAAGGGATTTATATATGAAAATTATTGTTTCACACTACTACATATGAAACTTTTCAAACAATGTCCACATTTTATATAGCGTGTCCACATTTTACATATGATGTAAAAGAGTGTAAACACTGTTTAATGTGAAACAATCAAAAGGCCTTTTCTTCTAAATAAATGTATAATTTCACAGAAAATGTAAGGCACACAATCTGTACTTTATACATTTATTCTTCTATATATTGGTTCCAATTGGCAATGGCCTCAATATATATGCCATAAGCCTTTAAAACAATTCATAATAACCATTTCGGGGATTCTAGTATTTTGCCTTTATTTTTTAAAAAATTTAGCAATATGTTCCTATTTGGAAACTATTTAACTCAAATTGTAGAAAATCGAGTATGAGGCGATCAAACTTTAAAAATAAAAAAATTGCGTGGAACTCAAGTTCATGGAGCTCGAGTTCCATTTAAAACACCACTATAGGCCTCCCTGAACGCAGCTCTAGGTATGGAGCAATCAAACTATAAAAAAAAAAAAAAAACTTATATGGAACTCGAGTTCATGGAGTTCGAGTTTTAAAACAGGGATATATACATAAATAGTTTCAAAACATGAACATATTGCTAAATTTTTTAAAAAATAAAGGCAAAATGCTATACTCCCCTAACCTTTCCCTCTCATACATTCACGCGCTCTTCTTGAGTTTTCAAGTGTGCCATTTTCACCAAGCCGCCACAAAATGAGCACACATAATGCACGAGACTTTCATTTTGGGGATTGGAACACATGAGAGTTTGTGATGAGTAAAACACAATGAAGATACTTTCATATCCATCACTTATTTGTTATTTTATTTTCATATCAACATGCATGGTCAGGACCTTTCTCAGCCATAAGAAAAGAAAGGGACAAAAAAAAAAAAAACAAAAAAAAAAAAAAGTAATTGCCTACAGAAGTTAACATGTGATGGTCCAGATAATGGTTGTGGCCTTTGCGATGACAAAAATAGTGTCGGTGTGAAGTTGTTGGTGTCATACTAGTGAATCAATCAAGCTTCAATTTCCAATGAACTTTACTTAAGTTGTTGGGTCCCTTTGTCTTTGTGTCTCCTTGTACTGCAAACATTATCTTATAAATGGGGGTCACTCACAACTATGTGGGCTTTACAAGCATGAATGTATGAATATATACTTTCTCCTTATTGGTATACACAAATTACTTAGCTAAAAAAAACAATTAACTTCAAAGCGAATATATGTATGGATGTTGGTAAAGAGTACTAAAGACAACTTTTCAAGATGATAAATGATGGTTGAATAGTATCACTTTCAAAATAGGATGGATTTTGCAATTTATTATATTTCTAAGTAAATGTATTGATTTGATTTTTCTGATTACATATTTAGATTTGTAATTATTAGTCTGAATCATGAAATAGACCCATTTTAAATTGTGAGATTTTTTTTTAATCATATAGACCACCATCAATGTCACACTTATTATATTTACTAATCACAATAAGTCACTTTAATTATTGTTAAAAAATGTAAGTTTCTTTTTTATGTCACTAGACTTGTTGAAAAGAATATGAATTAAAAAAATAACTAATATAAATGGTCCAACATAGAATAGTCAAGAATCTGGGGTAAAGCAAAGCACATGGCTTAAACCTAAATTCTATTCTAATTAATAAATGAAACATTAATTTGTTGGGGTCCTTGCATTTTTTATTGTTGGTAACATTTATGTGAAAGTATATATGTATAAGCATATATTAATATTTTATACCCAATATTAGTTTTTAATACTTTTAACTAATAATATTGTTTTATAGAATACTCTAATAGATTATTCTATAAAACAATATTATTAGTTCAATTTGACAATGCATAAATTAATTAGATGATTCACATAAGTAGCAACCTTGTAGAGAATTTTTTTTTTTTTTTGAGTATTGTAGAGAATATTATTATATCATGCAGATCATGTGCAAAAAATAAAGCTAACTTCCTCTTAATATATCTCACACGTGCTTTTACTTTTTCTTTTTCTTTTTCTTTTTTAATTATAAAAAATGCTTTGTTCTTCAAGCCAAGCCCACAAAAAGTCACTAAGTACATGAATTGAGACCACATTAGAAACTCAATGGTCCCATAATTCCACGCGTTTCATAAATGCTAGAGGTTTATTTAGTTGGACTTAGACCAAATTTAATGACGATGATGTTGACCCAACCCCTCACTATGGACCCCCTGACGTTTATAGGTAATTAAATGCTAGCTAATAACTTAATAAGTCATGATCTTCTCAAAAAATAAAAAAATAAAGAAAAATAATAATAATAAGTCATGAAATCCATCATGACTGAGATACCTCCAAGCTATGTTATCTTAATTTCATAAAGCAATTCCCTATAAAAATAAAATAAAATGAAAAATATACAGAGGTTAAAAAAATTAATAATTTTTTTTCTCATTAAAAATTTTTAAAATTAGTTAATTAACGAATGCCCTTAGTACATCGGTTAACATTTCCAAAATAAAATTCATAAAAAAATTCGCTATAAAAATAAAAGGAAGAAGTTAACGAATGCATTGATTTAGGAAATATTTTTATAAATTTTTTATACCAAAAGAAAAAAAATAATTTATTTATTTTTTACAATTTTTTATATTTCTCATAAAAATGATATAAAAACTTTTATAAAATGATCCATTAACATGTGCCTTAAGGACACACATTAACCGAATTCTAAATAAAATAAAATTCATAAATCAATTCTATGAAATGGTGAATGAAAGAAAGTTGCAAATAGAATGCCTATATTTTTCCCTTCCATATGTTTCTCAAAAAAAAAAAATAATAATAACAAATCTTTCCCTTCCATTTTCTTTTAAATTAAAAAAGTTTATTTCGCGGTTAACATTTAATTTTTTACATATATAAAAAAACTACTTAGTGTAAAATGTGACTCCTACTATAATTTTAATTCCATGAAAAATAAATGTTAACTATGACATGCATTTCTTCGTTTCAAAGCAAAAGGGAGATTATTCAGGTAATTGGCTGCCAACTCTGGTGTGTTATTGTTAAGTTGTTGCACTACATAAATAAAATACAGGACAGAGTCCTTTTCTTTAGTTAAAAACGTTGTTTGGCTCTTTGTTATGTTAAACGTGAAACTTGGAAGCTAGTAGTTTTTGGTGTCAAAATATAACTTAGTAATTTTTTTTTGAAGGAATATCTTTTATATATATATATATGATAAAAAAATTAATGTCTCAATACTAATAGTTGGTAGTAGTTTGTAGGTACTGATAATATTTGATGTCTTCAATTAAGACATTTGGAATCCCCATGACCGCACAAAAATGAAAAATTGGCACAAAAAGCTCATATTTAATGCTTTTTATTGGATGAATGGAATTATATTTTAATGACATTGACAAAACCAGGCTAATTACACTTCTCTAGTTCATCAAAATTTTCTCCAAGTACCGCGCATTCTTAACACAATAGTCACTCCATAAATATAAGTGTTTGTGAGGTGTGGAAGGGATAAAAGTCGGGATTCAAGTCTCCAAAAGGAAGTTTCACATACATATATATACACTTAGATTACGGTAGAGTAGAATTTATATCTTATATCAATAAAAAAAAATCAAAATCCTCTACATGAGAAAATTTGTATTTATCTTCGCTTATTACTCTATTTAGTATTAGGGAAATGCTGAAGTTAATTTAAACTATAAAAGATTTACAAACCGATGTAACAATGAAAATAGTTGGTGTCACTTTGATAACATAATAAATATATATTTGCATTTTTTTTTTCTAATGAGTGATGATACATCCATTTGTAATTGTAAGATTGTATATAATAAAGTTCATATGTATTCCTTACATGACTTTTTTTCTATTTTTGATAGTTAGGATGTGGAGATTTGAATCTTGAAGGTTTCCGTTATAAACACCAAAAAGTATTAGTCAATTAAACTACAAGGCTCTAGGCCTAACGTCAATTTTAGTATATAATTAATATATATTTGATAATTAAAATTAAGAGTTCCACTTTCTTATTTGATAATTGATTAGTTTCCTTATGACTATAGGAACAAACTGTTTTTATTTTCACCTTTTAGTAATAATATATGATTTTTTTTTTTTTTTGATAATATAATATATGATAACTGGCATTAATAAGAGTACGTTTTTCGATTTTATTCCCAGTCCCACTGGGTCCTAACTCTTCAGGGTACTTCCTTACTTTTGCATGAAATAATGCATCTCTCATTATGAGGAGGGAAGAGAGTATTTATTTCCACAAACATTTATGAGGCAAGAAAGTAAACTTCATGAATTTTTAATTCACTTGCTAGTACCAAACCCAAAATACTTGATATGGTCCAAGCATATATCCAAAAAGTTACAGATTTCCAGTCCCTGCTTTGAACTGAAATCTGTCAAGCAACTATTCCATACTACCAAAACAATGATGCCCAAGTTATATGAAGATGCCATTTTAATATTGATTGTGCAACAGAATATATATCAAATGAAAAGATAAGCTATAAATTGGCTCCACAGTGCATCATTGTGCAATGTGCTTGGTACAAGCACAGATGTAATCATGAAATGTGCTGACATTCTTTGTTTATTTATTTTGTATTCATGTATTTGTTTCTATATCTTGTTTAGAAGTCAACTTTTGGTCCCTTTAATTGGTTCACCTACACTACAAGTTTGAAAAAACTAAAATTTAAAGTTGAATTTTGAAAGATTTGGTCTTTTCATCCCTTCTACTACCCAAAGGCTAGTGATGGATGACCAATAATTTGAAAAGATACAATATTTTGTACTCTTTTTCTATATATAATTATTGATATATTATTATTAGAGGTATACCATTTTCACCTGTACTACTGACATCATTTTTATTATGCTTCAATCCCATTAAGTAAGTATAACAATTTTAACAGTTTAAAAAAAAATTATGAAAAATAATTTTTCCTAAAATTAGTGATGGTTGAGAATACATATTCATAGGAGAGTAGTAGGAAGCTGTGTTTAGCTCTGAAAAGTGACATGATTCATAAACTTGATGAGGATTGTTGGCCTTCTACAACTTCTCTGTTTTGTTGAAAACAGAAAAGGCTCATTTTGGAAGAGTAGATGAAGACCCCTGTTTTGTTGTTACTAATGCTTTTGCATGGAAAAAGAGGGTAATGATTATCACCTAACCTCATATGATTTCAGTTAAATCATGCTATTTATTGGCAAGTTAGGAACGTGTTTAATTAGGATCAAAAGGTTTTGTTATGGTTATTAAAATATTAAAAGCTGAATTGGTGTACTAAAATGTTCGGTTTATCCAATAGCTACACTGACATCAAATTATCATACCTTTTGGAACACTAAAGCAAAAAGTACTCCAAAACTGAGAGGCCAAATCAGGAAATTTTTCTTAGGGGACCATCTAAAAGTTTGGTAATTAAGGGTTTTTTTAATTAAAAAAAATCTCTATGTGTACACTATATTCCTAGTAGTATGCATATTGTATAGTAATATAAAATATTTCAAAAAAAAAATTACTACTCCTATAAAACAATTCGTAACAACTCTACAAATATAACAAATTTCACAACTTTTTTTCTAATTTGTTGAGCTACCACAATGTGATTAGTATGACAGCTTTCATATGGGATCACCACCTAAGTAAGTGTGGAAAAATGTTTTAAAATTTGTTGTGGCATTAATTGTTTGAAAATGTAAAATAAGTACTTCATAACCTTATCTCAAAAAATATATATATATACTTCATAACCTAATATGCGTACTATGTTCAAAGAGCATATTTATTCGAGATTTTATAAATACATTGTTGGTCCCTAAAGTTTAGCCCATAAAATATTTTAGATCCTAAACTTTAAAGTGATTACTTTTAGTCACTTAATGTGGCCAAACTAAAATTGACACATTGTCACGTCATTTAGACTAAAAGTGATCACTTAAGTTTCTTAGGGACTCAAATTGATTACTTTAATTTCAAATACTTAAATCACTCATTGTCTAACCTTCAAGAAACAATAATATATTTTGTCCTCTATTAAACTTGACGATTTGTTCCAATTTTTTTTTAAATTTTTTTTTTAACCTACCTTTAGCTAACTATCATTTAAGCATTAGATGAGTACAAAAATATATGATAATACAAAAGCTAAGCATTTTTATTTAAATTACAAGCCACAAAGTGTAACTACTAAAGCCCTTCTTTGTGTTATAAAAAAAAAAAAAAAAGAGTCCTTCTTTGTGTTCCATTTATTGTTTGAGATATTTGTTAGAATAACTACACATTGATTCTAATTTTATGAGTGTCCAAATAATTTAAATAATTATTATATACAACTTATGACTAATGAGATTGTATTTCTATTTAAATGATTATAAATAACCTTAGGCTTTGGAATGTCATAAGCTTAACTGCTTTGTCTATTCATATGTATAACCATACATATTGTTTGATTCGAACAACTTTAAACCTATATCTATAAACAAACTCTAACCAACAACTGAGGATGAAACTCGTTGGAAACCTCCTGATGCACCTTGGTACAAAATGAATGTGGATGGAGCAATTTTTAGCACCTCCAAAGCTGCTGGAGTTGGGGTTTTGATTCGTGATAGTGAGGCCGTGAGGGTCGAGTAGAGGCAGCACTAAGTAAGAAATTACCAATCCCATTAGGCCCCCTTGAAACAGAAGCAAAAGCATTGAAGGAGGGTGTGCAATTTGCCTGAGATGTTGGTATCCGAGATATTATTCTCAAATGTGACTCAAAGATTGTATCGGAGGCAGTGGGGGGATTTAGTGACCGACTTGTGTCAATCAGCAACATCATTCATGGGATCTAGGTTAAAATGCAAGATTTTAGAAGGTTTAAAGTCTCTCATGTAAAGCGTTAGGGCAATCACCTTTCTCATCTTTTGGCTCATTATCCTAAGCATATTTTAGATTAGAGAAATGATATGTCCACAACATTTCTACAAAATTTTTACAACAAATCCTAAGTGGCAGGTTGTTACTAGTTGTTATTGTTGGGGCAAAAAAGTAATCTTAGTGTTAGTTTTAAATTTGAACCAATAACAACTAACTACCTGTGATTTGTTGTAAAAATGTTGTAGACATAACATCCCTCTTTAGATTATGTAGTTAAAATAAAGGAAAATCTTATTATGATTGAATTCGCATTGATTCAAGATGTAATGTTTTTATTTTTATCTTAATAAAAGCACGCATTTCTCATTTATATATATATATATATATAATTAAAAATTAAAAATAAATAAAAACCAAACCAAAATCTATTATCGATGATAAGGAATTAAGGATCACTCTCAATAATACTTCACACACCGAATTCACGCTCACACAAACAACACCAACTAACTTCACAAACACAAACTCTCTCACAACTCCAATTTATTTATATTATTGTGCACGAATAGTTAATATTCTTTATAAGATAATCAAATATTTAAAAATATCTATACTTTCAATCAAACAATCCTCTTGCTCTCCATGTGTGGGTGCAAAAAACAATATGATAGGTAGCCAATATAATGTTAACTTAGGTATTCGATATTTTAATCTAATGCCCTTCTTTTAAAAATGGGTAAATTGCATTGACATTCTTTAAGGTGTTTCTCCTCCCCCCCCCCCCCCCCCCCCCCCCCCCCGGGCCGGTAAAAAAAAAAAAAGACCTTCTTTAAGGGGTTTTTTTTTTTCATTATTACACTTACTCTCCCTTTAGTTTGGAAAAAGATACTCACCTCCCTTAAAATGAAAATTATTTACACCAAGCTCTCCTAAATGACTAAAAGAAAAGGCTTTCAAAATTCTTAAACTTTCTATTCTATCCTCCACTTAAACTGTCATCCACACCCCCTCTAATAGAAATTAGATGATTTTTTAAAGCCTTTTTTTTTGGGAGGTGGTGATTTTAATTTTTTTTTCTTTTTTTTTCAATATCATCCAAGGAAGGTCAATGTAAATAGTTTGCAATTTAGGGAAGGTGAATATAATACCATAAAATTCTAGGAGAGATCAATGTAATTTTCCCCATATAAAAATAATAATAATGAGATTCTTGATCTAACAATAATTTTCTTATGCGCCTTCTATATATATTGGATACATTAAATATCATTAGTTTCTTACTATATGCACATATTTTTTATGACTTAGAGTATTCTCTTTGTAGCTTCTAAAAAAAAAAGTATTCTCTTTGTATTTTTTTTTTTTAGGAAACTCTTTTTTCATTGTGTAGGAATCTTATTTACAGTTTGTTATTATGCCTTGAATCACGAGATATCAATTATCCTTGATATAGGGATAATTAATAGCTTCATTGGTCAACTATTGTGTGTATATACCCTATTTAGGGTTATTGTAAAAACATAATTAAATTAGATAGTAGTAAATTCACATACATATACACTTAAATTAGATAGTAGTAAATTTCTATCTTGTATATAAAAATTAAAAAGTAAAACATATTTTTTAGATTAGTTTAAATGTAATTACTAAGGGCTTTCTGTTATGAATGTAGGTCATTAGCCTAAATTGCCTAAATCTCTTATTTTCTTCATTCTATTTTAATATAGTATAGTCGCTTTTTTGAAGCCTTCAATAGGGTTTAAGTAACCCCATAAATAATAATCACTACTAACCATTGTTTAGACTAGCAATGCCAAACATCGTTTGGACTAGTCTTCATCAACCATTGTCTCGACATCTTTCATAATCACATCTTTTCAGGTAGGGCACTTTCCTACTTTGTTTTTCATGTAGAATCTGAATTTGGGTTTGTATGTTCTCATTTGAGGCTCCTAAATCCTACTAATTGGTGCATCACTCATGTGCTATGTTGATATTCCTCAAACCACCAATGTAGCCATCCTTCGACCATAGTACCCACTCATTTTCTCTTACTAAATCTTTTTCTTTTTTTAATAACAGATACCACCTCTTTGATCCAGATGGATTACGTTTCTCTTGATAAAAAGTGTTAGGGTCATATTTTATATGTAATTGACTAATCCTTTGGCAAAACGCACTTTATTTGTATTTGAGTAGATCTAAGTTGGGTTTAATACATCAAGAAATATGTTGTTCAAACATATCAAGTATTAGTATTAAAGACATGAAGATTGATCCAAGAAACAAGTGAAGAAAAACTGTTTTATTAAAACTTGACAAATAGCTGTTATCGAGATTAAATGGGAAGCTCGACACATTGCTTGACAAAATGGGAAGCTTGACACATTGCTCAACATAAACTCGATCTATCGAAAGTTATGATTTCAGAATTTTCAGATCTAAAATTCGGCCTATGTTGATGTATTTGTTTAAGATTTCTTTTCTCATAACCCCTAGACATATATAAGGCTTATTTTCAAGAGCCGTCGGATGAATATAGAGATCAAAAGTTCAATTTTCTCCGTGAGAAGAAACAGCGTTTGTACACCATAGGATTTTGTAACCAAGTGCTTCCTGGTCTTCATTGTTGATGAAATGAAGAACTTTGTAGCCAACAACAATCATTCAAGTTGCTGGAATTAGTCACGTATTGGAATTCGTGCAAAGGAATTAGTCACAGATTAGAGATTTATGCATCAAAGGAAAGAAGGCTACTGCAAGATCAAGTCCAATTGAGTATTGGAGCGAAAGTTCAACTGTAAGTTGGTATTTTGGAATAAGTTAGGGTAGTGGTAAGATTCCTCATACTTGTAATCGCTTGATTATTAATTAGTGAATTCTTGGGAGTGGTAACATTAAATTCACCCAGGAGGGTATTGCCTTGCGAGAGGTTTTCCTCATTTGTCAACAAATCACTATGTTAATTTATTTTCCGCTGCATTTTAGTTTATTTGGTGATTTGTTGGTGCCTCCATGATTTATATGTAATTTGACCAAATTAATCAACTTGAATAATTGAATTAATTAATTGGAATCAAACTATCTTAACCCAACAAAAAGAAAGTAGATGTAGATCTATTCATTAGAGAGAGAGAGAGAGAGAGAGGAAATGGGGGGGGAGGGGAATTGCAGATCATCACGAAAAATTATTAGATATTACCGAAGTACCATAAATATATACTCCCTCCTCTTACATGAATGGTGGGTCCTACCATAAATTTAATTAGTAGGACCCACCATTCATGTGAGATGAAGAAGTATGTATTTATGATACTCTGGAAGTACATAATAATTACCCCAAGAAGTCAGCGGCTGTCAATCGGTTTTTAAATGCTCAATCAATTCCAATAATTCACTGCCAATTTTACGCGCATTCCAGGAAAGCTACAAGTCGTTACTATTGTACGATAAACATAATTGCTTTTTTTTATTTTGTTGTTGAAAACGATAAACATAATTGTGGTTGCTTAAAAATTGGACAAAATCATGAAAGTTAATTTATTAGACATTGCTGGTTTCTCAAACGTCCTTATACTTCTACTTCATGCAAGTCTTCGTCGAAAGAAAGAAAATTATTATGGTGGATAGTAGATACATTTCAATTCCAAAATTCCCAATAGATTTCCCTAACCGTGAGATTTCTTATACATGTCTCTAATCTCAATGCTTCTCTGCAAATTATTTTTGAACTTTATGTATAGATCCTTCCGTGACTTCCAAGAAATGTGAAGCTTTTGGTACAATTGCTTTTATAGTTCACCTACCCGAAGATGATGAGAGATTTTGTTCAACTTCTTTGTTTAAAACATTTTTTAGTTCCCTTAAATGTAGGTTTGTAATCAATGTTGTCCTTAAAATTCTGAAGTTTATATTTGTTATCGATTTTTCTTTCTTTAGATAATTCAATAATTACAAACTTAGAACCTAAAAAAAGGGACAAAAACCTGAATGTTTCCGTTAAAAACACTAAGTGTACGTTTGGTAAATTGTAATAGACACTATAATATAATAGTTATTTTTATGGTCTAACTATTCAGTAGTTTGGTTGAATTTTTATTACACTAAATAGTCATTCCTTATGAATAACTATTCTTTAAAATGAAGAATAATTATTCATCTCTAAAAGGGTTGTAATAGTTATTTCTTAGTAGGTGTATTAATTTCTAGAGTTAATATATTTCCAAATAAACAAACTTTCCATATGCACATAACAATTATGAAAATAAAAAATCATAAAACAATAACCAATTTTTCTTTCAAATTTAAAAAAGAGTCGTGTTACAACCACAAACTATTTTATAACATTTTTACAAATTATTGATGTGGCAAATTCTTATTAGTTCTAATATAGGTCCACCATTAACATTACATTTATATTTATTAATGATTATTTGAAAATTATTAAAGTCACATCAGTAGTTTGTAAAAATGTTGTAAAATAGTTTGTGTCTATAGCATTACTCTTTAAAAAATATTATTTTTTATGAAATATAATTATATAAGTAAGATATTTCCTAAAATATATTTTAAGTTTGATTTAAAATGCTTTTATTCTATTGTCTTTAAGATTCTATTATTGTGTTGTCACCAAACAAATGAATAGTGATAAATATTACATTACAGTATCTTGTATTCCTTATAATACCTATTCAAATTTCTATATAATTACCGTTACAGTCTACCAAACGTGCCCTAAGAGGTATAAATCGGTTAAATTACAAGACTTTTGATATTTGTTATAATTGAGTAATTCTTAGGTACTCCTGGAGCATAGTGAATAGTGCTCTTCTCTTTTCACATTTATGGTGAGATCCACTTATTAAATTCATAATGTGGTTCACCATGAATGTGAGAAAATGAAGTATCATTTCGCTATACTCTGAGAGTACCCCGTTTGGATTGACGGGAAAGAGAGGAAGAATGAAGGGGGAATAGAATAAAGTTAACTAAAAATAGGTTAATTTTGATCAAATCTACTTTACTCTACTTCTCCCCCCCTCCAAACAAACGTATTTTCCCGTTATAAATCTAATCCTTCCCTCCAAATCCATACATCTTGATATACTAGATGTGACATGGAATACGTGTAAGTTGAAACTTTACTGAATATTCTTCTCAAATTTTCTTTATATTTTACTTTTTTTCTCTTGAAAATCTCTACTAAAATAATGCCTGCTTTCAACTCTCTTTTTTTCTTTTCTTTTCTATTTTTTTTATAGGAAAAACCTGGTTTCAACTCAAATGCGTGTCATATAACATTTAGTAGGAGCAAAGTCTATGGATTTGTACATAATAATTTCATTAACAATAAATGCAAACCTCATAGACGTAATTGACCAAATTTGAATCAGGAATAAATTATATCTTAATATTTTTTTTAATAGCTCAAATTAATTAATTATAGAAAGGGAACTGATTTATGATAAGATTTGAAGTTTTGATTGTGATTCATTGGTTGGCCAACCAGATGCTACAATTGTTGAAATTTGTTCCAAAGAAAAATAAATAAACATTAAACTCTTATGAGAAGTTAGGTGGGCAATTTAAAAGACTATGATGAAATTAAATTCTCATTTATTGTCTGTTAGGTATATTAATGAATTGGTCTAGTAAATGGCCATAATTAGCTTCATGCAGCACCTATATTAAAACACATCAGTTTGACAAAGTGTAGGTGAATGCTCTTTTCAAACATTTATAGGACACAATCACACCACCATAATTTTTGTACAACTTTTTCTTTTCTTTTCTAAATCTTTTTCTTTTTCTTTTTCTAAGCAACCATGTCCATACTTTTGTACATCACTATCCTGAGTTCCCACTTTTATAATCTATATCAAGAAACCATAAAAAAAATATAGCACTATTAGGCCTCTAATGCAGAGGATGGCCCAAACATGGAAGCAATTAACAAATAAAAGAAGATTATTGTTTTATAATAAAATTTTAAAAAATAAATAAATAAAAGAAGAGCGTGGATACAAGTCACTCTCTAGATAAAAACCTTTCACTTGTTAGGAACGAGCGTGTAATATCTCTATAGGGATTCTTTAATTATTAGGACCCACCGTTCATATGAGAGGAGGGAGTACGCATTTATGATACTCCGAAAGTATACAATAATTTTCCATATACCCATACATGAATTCCTTGTCCTTGCACTCAAATTAGCAAAGTTTCTCTATATAACTTTTTATAAGGGCACTCCATTTTTTTATGACCAAGTGATGAATTATGGGTTCAAGTTCAAGAATAAGTTTTGTCAAAATTGAGGATAAGACTACTTATCAATCACGTCCAAGCGATTGAGTTATGCACTGAATACAAATTTAAAACCGGCTTAAATCTATAGTTAGGGAACCCAAAATGTGTCAAATGATATAGTGACTAAAGAGTTTCGTGTGCAATTTGGCATGCCAAGCTCTCTTTAGCTACTGCCCACCAAACCAATAAAACACCATTGACTAAATTGTAAAAAATGTGTTTCAAAACTCTAGGAATTTGTGGTAGCCAAAGGAGATGGCTTAATTCCTAGGTCAACATCATGTCAAGACTCAAATAAGAGAAAAATAAAATAAAATTTTGGGTACAATTAAACACAGAGATAAAAGATTGAAAGTCTTAAGCATTTTTTATCTGTGTAATTACTAGTGTTTAACTGATTCAATTTTACTTTTGATTATCTCGATACTTGACTCAACTTCGAAGTTCAAACCACTTTGGTAAAGGGTTGAAATTGAATACACATAATTCTAACACATACATGATACAAGTCATTTCAGGTATGGGAAATTTAGCCAAAAAAGAGGTATGGGAATCAAAAATGGTCCAGCCATGTAGGTAAATGATCTCTACTGGCTGTTGCAACTGTTACAATCCTTGTGAACAAAGGGCATTAACTCCACCTTAGTACCCCCAAATTACAATGAATTGAATATTCCTTTTATTGTTGCAGTGTGCAGATTCAGAGGACTTCATTTTGTTCTTTACAAGCAAGTACCAGCACATTCTGCACATTATCACTTTCTAATTAGGAGTTGAATTTTATATACAGAACAAAATGATTTCAGCTATCTAAATAGGATTTTTATAATTTATGAAACATCCATAACATATAACATAAGCTGAAATAACTAGTAAAAACTATACTTTTAATATTACCAAAAGAAATCCACTTTTAATTACACTTTTGGAGAAGCAAATAAAAGATTTGTCTTGCGTCCTATGCTCCAATATGCTGGACATGACACAAACATGACATGTATCCAACATTAAACATGCATTGTTATCGTATTCTATCCAATGCACCGAAGCAATGGATGGAAGCCTTACTAGCCATAGATATTTCACATTGAAATTGATTGATATTCATCAAGATCACCAAATCCATTTTTGAAGATGCACATTTTCTACTTCTTAAGGGCCTGTTTGTTACCATTATTTAAACAACAGTTTTCAGTATTTAAATAACATTACACGTATTTTCACACTTTTTCACCCACGCGTATTTTCAAAAAATACAAACAACGTTACTAGAATAACATTACACGTATTTTCACACTTTTTCACCCCACGCGTATTTCCAAAAAATATAAACAACGTTACTAAAATAACATTACCAAATTCACCCAAGTGCAACAAATTTTTAAAATCAGAATAGTGCTACTTTAATTTCTTTATACAAAAAAAAAAGGAGGGGGGGGGGGGGGGGGGGAGGGTGGGAGGTATGACACAGTTAAAATTTAAAGGAAGAAAATATGATAAAAAAGATTCTGAATGAATCAAACTTCTATCAACTATACTAATACCAGCACCAATACCAGCACCATCCCTTTATGATGTACATATATTCTTCTTTTACTAACAAATCTATTTCTCCAACCCTAATCTCATCTATCATCTACAAAATTAAAAATAGTGGATATAAGCAATAATCATAGTATTCTTTAATCATTCAGATTGATATGTTGAGATCAATTCTAGGTTTCTTCATCAGCGGTAACGGGACAACAGAACTGCACCTGGGACATTTTGGATTATTTTTCGTTATCAATACGTAAGATAAGCAACCAGGACACCCAGCTGCCATTGGTGATGATAATAATTTATCTTCAAATTCTTCTTCTTGGGTTTCTCTAATCGAAGATGATGATGATGAATATGAAGGCGACGATGATGATTTCCCAAATGATGCTCTCTTCTTCAGTGGTTCTTTCTCTGCCCTTTCGAGTGCTGATTTCACCTTATCAAGAGTGCATACGCTTTGATAATTATTCGATGAAGATGATGATGAGACCAACTTAAAATCCAGGGGAGTTTCATCAAAAAGATTTAATGTGATTTTGGAGGGTGATGGAGGAAAATTTAAATCCTGAAGTCTTGGAACTGTTGAATTGATTTGGTGCTTGTTGTCTGAGATTGAAGGTGAATTTGGGGTGTTACATCTTTGTAGGTAGACTTTCCCTGACTGCAACCATTGCAAAAGCACACAAATTCACCATTAGCATAACATACTCCTCCTACTTAGAATTATTTATGTTATTCAACAAAATCTAATTACTCCTTTCAAGAGAATTCCATGGTATATACACTTCTTTAAAAATGTACCATATATATCTAATCTTAATAGTTTTCTATAGAGTATTGCCTTATATATTTTTACTACGTCTTTTTTATTTTTTTTCAAAGTCTACTAATAGTAATTCGTTAAGATTAAAGTAGGTATGATATATTAAAAAAGAAAGTTTGTATCATAGAATGATCCCTCATCCCAAGGTCAAAAATACTAGTAATTAGTAAATCTTAAGTTTCCATTTTTTTTATATCCATATTCCTAGACATTAATGATAGATTATTCTAATAAAAGATATGAATTTATTAGATGGAGAGATTCAAGGGAAATAGAAAAGGGTATTAATGATGATATAAAAGAAACTGCTAAGAGGATACAGAGTGGGATCGGAAGTGGTAAACACTGAAGAGCCACAATGAATAAATGGAAAATAAACATCTTCATGCTCTTAATTACTCCAATCCTCTAATATTGAAAAACCTTTAAATTCATTTAAAGAGAGCAATAAAGGCCAAGAAATTAAGCAAATTATTACATGAGCCAAACATAAAAATGAATTATAACATGGAAGTTAAAAGGTTTGGGGTTGCAAACTAAGAAAATATGTTGTACAATTTTTAAGAGCAATTGTGATGGAATGAGTTAACTTGGATTGTCAATATTGCTCCAAAAAATAAAATACTTGAGTTGTGCATATTAGAATATGATTGAGAACTACAAAAATGGAAATTTCTGAATTTTCACTCCCTCCTTTTCCTTCAATTTCTCTGTATCCAAACAGAGAACAAAAAGACAAAACAGAAAATTTTCAAAGACAACAATTTTACACAACACACGAATTAATATATCCTCCATTCATAAACAAAACAAAACAAAAAAAAAAAACACATATTTAAACATAAACCTCTTTAAAAAAAAAAACCCAGAACACCGAGCCATAGAAACAGATTTCCAAAGCAAAAAAAAAAAAAAATCAAATATAAAAATAGAAAGTATAAGCATAGAACACAGTTTTCTTCATGAAAAGGTTAACTTTTCCAGGAAAACAAACAGACCCAGATGAGAAAATGGACAAACCTTCAAGTCTAGGCGCTTTTCCCAGCCATTTGGGACCTGCAAGTCGAGGTCCAATTCCTGGGAATCAACCACAAGCTTAGAGGTTGAAGAAGAAAAAGAGTTAGACCCATCACCAAGCAAGTCACGAGTAATCAGAGCCGTAGATTTCTCAGAATTCGAATCATTCCCAACCGTCCGATGTTGATCCTCCTTGTTATAGCCATTGAGAACTCGCACCAGGGAGCTCACGTCAGCAGCCATTTCTCAAAACTCTTTTTTTCTTTCTTTCTTTTCTCTCACAAAGCTAAAGGCTTTTTGCTTTTGCTTTTGCTTTGGCTCTGGCTTTTAGAGAGAGAGAGATTTATACACGCAAAGAGAGAATGTATAATAGTATAATATATAGAGGCCGTTATGAAATAAATGGAGAAAGTTTTTTTTTAATATATATATATATATATATATTTTTGATTAAATTGTACTAATTTGTAGGACTAGTATTTTTTGAAAGTGTAATTAATTAAATTGATTAAGTATTTAATGTATAATTAAATGTTCATTAATTGTTGGTGAGTATTAATTAATTGGGTAAGGTAGTGGAATGGTGGGAAGGGAATTCAACGAATGAGGGCATGCAAAAGTAAATGGATAGCATTAAATGCTAAGGGAGGAAATTACTAATTGGATACTACAAGGTATCTTTGCATCATTAATTAGGATTTGGCCTTTTGTTTTTTGTTTTTGTTTTTGTTGGTACCATTCCTTATTCCACTAGTAGTTTAGAGCCAAAAAAAATAAAGAAGTAGTATTACTATTTTGGGTGGAACACAGTCAACATTTTTTTAGTTTTGAGCTCATGCTTGTTATGTGATAAAAATACTTAGTATTCTAAAAGAAAAGTTTAAAACATTTCAAAACTAATCAACTTGGTCCTTAAACTGTTACTTATTTTTCTCCATTCTCACTATAATTAAAGAATAAGTTGGTTAGTTTTGAAATGTCATGGACTTTGTTCGTATTTGTCTAAATCTCTAGGGTATAGGCTATATTTTATTTTAGAGTTGGTTTACTTCCAATATTTTTTTAACTAGAAGTCATTTTTTGTTTTAAATACACAGTGACAAATGGTAATGATGTGATAGTTTCTCATTAAAATAAAAGAAAATTCAAGTTAAAAAGTATGGGAGGTAACTCAAGCCCTTTATTCTATTATTTTTTTTACTTTTAAGTTTTACTGCCTTTTTGTTTTCTAATTTGTTTGCATATGAGTCAAATTTTTTTATAATAGTAATTTTTGAAATATTAAGTATGGAGTTCAATTTAAGTTGTATCTAACATAAATGTCTAAGATTCAAATTTATCCTCCCATCATGATCAAATTATTATTAAAAAAAAAAAGTAGTGCTCTATATATAGAATCAATTAGGTATGGATCAAATCAATTTTTTTTAATAATAAATATGGAGTTAAATTTAAGTTCTCTCCAACAAAGACGTTGAGGTTCAAATTCATGCTCTCACAAAAATCAAATTATCAAAAAAGTAAAAATTAAATGCTAGGTAGATAAAACACTTGAATAAAGTGAACTATGGTCTTAAAAAAAAAAAAAACAGCAGCTTTTGAAACAAGGTGGTGTTTGAACTTAGAAAAATAAATTGACATTCTAAATTTAGAGAATACAACTTAGACATGAAGTACTTGCTTGAACACAAAAATTCAATTACTTAATTGCTTTTGAACTCTTTTTTTATTATGCTAGTTTGTGAGATTTATAGGAATAAGAAATTCATTTTATTAACTATAAAAATAGTTTTTTTTTTTTTTTGGTTATTGTAGAATGAGATTTTATTACATAGTTTTTCTGTACACTTCTCATGGTACAATTCATATCATAATTCATAAACCTAAATACATAGGGCTCAAAAAAAAAAAACAAAAAAACAAAAAAAAAAACATAAAAGAGTCAAACATCAAAGATGATGGGATGGCTAAACAACAAACCCCCCCTCTACTAGATGTGGCCAAGAACAATTAAAGCCGGCTTTTAGATACCACCAATTTGCATTTATGTGTGCATGTTGAAGTTGGAAATGTCAGTTTCCTTTGACAAATGACTTACACTTTGGTTATGCAATTACATATTTTAGCTATTATTTGAGGATGCTTCCAAAAATATATAAATGATCCTTGTAGCTTCAACATTTACTTCCTCCAAATAAAAACAAATATACATCATAGCCTTATCAGCATCAAAAAAATTAAATAAAAGATGTAACAGAAATCTACTGTTTGCCTCGTGACTTTGGGTGGCTTGTATTATTCTCTTAACTAAGGTTGTAATCTTTGCTAATTTTTAGTCCTCAAAATATTTAAAACATACCAAGTGAATTCTTCTATTCACTTCTTCTTCTTTTAGTAAACTTCTATTCACTTCTGATCCAAAATGAGCATTTGTCCATTTCTCACAAACTTTTTAGCAAAATGTCATCTTTCTCAAACTAATTAGGGAAATTCACCTGTTTTGAAACTCAAGTTTCTAAAAATCGAGTTTCAAAACAGGGACATTTTCTTAAATAGTTTCAAACATAGAGCATTTTGCTGGAAAGTTTATGAGAAATAGGTAAAAACCCATTTTAGCCTTACTTATCTAACAAAGCTTTGAGTTGAACTTTGCCTTCCTCTTTTTCATGTGACCTTTGAAAAATTTATAGAGCAATATTTGATCCCAAAATCTTTCTTTCAATCTTAGAGAAACGAAGTCATCTTAAAAGATAAAGAGAGAAAGTTGTAAAACATTGAACTCTTTTTGACGATTCATGTTCTCCATCAACAAGGACGGCTTAATAAAATGTGAGATTTAGAAGGGGTGGGGGGTTGTGGCGGTTAAGACGATGGTCTTAAATGGAGCATTTCTTATATATAATTAGTAATTGGAAAATTATTGGACGTTCTTGAAACACAGTAACGTTGCACTCATTAGTATTACTTTGACAGTTATAGGGAACCATACCATAAATTTAGTATTACTTTGTCTTATAATTTTTATTTTGGCTTTTCATGTTTTATTTTACTTTCATTTTGACCATTTACACTTCAAAATTTTCATTTGGGCCCTTCAAATATAATTGTGTTTGCTATTAGGCCCTTTATGTTTCAAAATTATCATGTTTACCTTTTATTTTTAGCATTTTATGAAAAGAGAAGGGTTACGCCTACAATATTTTCACAACAAATCGTTGATGGTAATAACAACTTGCCATTTAAAATTTGTGGTGAAAGCATTGTAAAAATATTGTGAACATAATATTTCTTTTAAGAAAATGAAGGACAGTGTATATGTGTGTAAAACTATTTCTCTTAGTGTATATGTGGACATAACATTTTCCTTGTGGGGTGTGAGAAGTATATGTGTGTGAATTGTGAAACGTATATGTGGACATGACATTTTTTTATTTATTTTTGGTAAACCAACGCTGATATAAATTAATTACGAATAAGTCTATTATAAAAAACTCGGGCTTGTCAAAAGCCAACAAGTCCTCCATCATAGTTGGTGGGTTAACAAAATAAACATAGTCAAAAGATAGATTGACTCTAAACTTAGCTAATGTATTAGCACATTGATTCGCCTCCTTGAAAATGTGTTGGATAATTAATTTATGAAATTTCTTCAATAGAGTTCTGCAATCATCAAGCATAAGCTCCAACGTAAGATTAGTTATAGAATAATTAGTAAGCAATAAAACAATAAGATGTTTTTTTTTTTTTTTTTCCTTATTTTCAAACCTTTATATCACGGTCATTATTGCACTTTACTTTTTATTCCTGCTTTGCTTGTTTTCTGGGCACATATGACACAAGTATGACTATGAGACAAAAGGATATAAATAATATACACGAGACACTGTTTCTTTATACTGATTGATTTATTTATTACATAATAAAAGAAATATTTATTAATTATAGAATAAAACATTAAGAGCCTCCAATCATGGTGTGTGTGTGTATATATATATATATATATATATATATATATAAGTTCTGTTGCATATATCAAACTTCTATTATAAAAAAAATTCACAAACTCTCTCGCAAACTCATTTCTAGAACTCATTAATAAAAAAGTTTATTACAATTTCGGTATCACGAGACTTGTCCTATATAGGCAATAATACTAGGGCAAATTACATTTTTATACAATAAATTTTTGCCTCATTTTTATTTTTAATTGTCGTGGATTATTAATTTGCACTATTAACACCCAAATTTGAGAGAATCGTATCTATGTATCCCTTGCCATCTATTGAGAGGTGATTGCAATTACTAGCGAGGGCAAATATGTCATTATACCTAATTTTAATTTCATTTAATGCTCAATATAAATGGGAAGGGATACAATTATATATATATATATACACACACACTTATTATAAGATCACACAACATTTAATCATTTATCACACCATTATTTTCCAAAACTAATCTTTGTGGCAGATGTCATTTTTACATAAACTCACCATTTTTTCTCCATTAATCACATTTAACCACATATGAGATTTGTGAAAAAGAGTGTGTGAAAGGGTGCAGTCTTATAATTTTTATTGGGTAAGATTTGGGTACAATACTTAGGTGATGTTTTTTAGATTCCCTTTTTAAAATTTTGCCATGTGGATTTTTCCTCATAGAACGGAAGTGTATTTTTTAGTTAAGTAGCCACATGATTGAATCTTAAGGTGGAAATTTAAGGAATAACACCTAAGGTATTGTACCTAATTTTTATCCATTTTATTATCATTTTTTTAATAATTCAACACATTGATTCAACTATCTCAAATTATAATGTTAATCGGATGAATTGATAAATTTTTTTTTTTTTAAGAAGAAGATGAGTTGATAATTTGATGGACATTTCAATATAATAATAATAATAATATTACAACTACAAACTATTTTACAACATTTTTATAAACGGTTGATGTGACAAGCTTTTTATTATTTTTCATTTAAGCCTACCATTAACATCATTTTTTTCATTTACTAATAATCATTCATTGAATTAGCAGTTTGTAAATTTTTTTGTAAAAAAATTTGTATTTCTAGAATTACTCCAAAAAACATTATTCATAAAAATAAATATAATAAAAAATTATATATTGTCATAATAGCTCCTCCGTCTATTGAGGAATCCATATTTTTTATTCCCACAATTATTTCTAGCATTACTCAAAAAAACATTATTCATAAAATAAAATAAAATTATATATTGTCATAATAGCTCCTCCGTCTATTGAGGAATCCATATTTTTTATTCCCACAATTTTAAATCCATTGGATCACCCGAGGGAGGGTGTGTGAATGACCCTTCATCATTCATTTACTTCGTTTTAATGGTCAAAGAGTAATGAATATTGAGAAGGCTAAATGCACAATGCCCAATAAAATCAAAGAGGGAAATGTGTAGAGGAAGATCAAAGGAAATACACAATTGATGACTTGAATGAATGCATGAGTCGTATTTGCTCTCTCTTTAAATAAATAGAATTCAACGTTTGCATTTATTCTTGTTTTGCAATTATGTTAATGCTTTGAGGCCAAGGAAGGTGCAAGTATTTAAGATCCACCATAATGTTTTCAATGCTAACATTTAATATTTGTAAAACCCCTTGTGATGATGAAATCATGACGATTGCTTAGAATGGAAAGTTGTGTAGAATACAAATACCTATAAATTAAATGTGATTTTTTTTTGGGGTAAAATAAAAATGAAGAAAGTAAATGCCATTGGTAGGCATTAAATGAAAAAATTCAATGCAATTCTTATGGATTTACTTTTCCATATAAAAAACAATTTCACACACTTATTGCTTCATTTCGATCGTGTATGTAAGTATATGTTTTGTCCTTAGGGCGACGCTGAGTTGTAGGTTTTTAAAGTGAGCAATCAATGCTATGGACACAAACATTAATGTCATTAAAAACCCCTGATGATGACAAAGTCAATTGGTTCAGTTCATCCTTAAAGGGGAAACAGAAAAATATGAAGTATTATCCTGCCCTCTATATGAACTTCACCACAAGATTCACAACCTAACAACTCGGTTGAGTAAATATGCTATGCACTTTTTTTTTTTTTTTTATATATATATATAATACAAAAAAAAGATTCACAACCTAAAAATTCGGTTGAGTAAATATGCTATGCACTTTTTTATTATTATTATTATTATTATTATTATTATTATTATTATATATCTCTTTATAGATGAGTCTAATAGATACAATTATTTGGATAGTGAAATTTGTTTTATGATAATAATCATAACTTAATTTAGCATTAAATTAGTGATCCATGACTTTGTACGTGAGAATGTGAATCTCTTGTATTAATATCTAATACTATGTATGTTTTAATTAACTAACTTTTCTTTTTTGCTAGGCAAGGCAATACTGTAGTATATATTTTAACTAAAAGAGTTAAGAGTTAAGACTTTCTTTTTCGTTTACGGCTTGGTTGGAATTTGTTCCTCTAGATATTTCTCATAAGTTGTTAGTTAATTTACCGGTTCTTTAATAAAAGTTTGATAAAATTAAAGTTTGGTAAAAAAAAAATCTTTATATTACCACACTATCTCTTAAAATGAAAAAATAAAAAACAAAATAACTAGAGTGTCTTGGTTTAATTCCCCTCACACCCCTCTCACTTTTCCAAGGTAGTTATGGTGTTCTTCTATCCCTTTATCGTTTGAGCCAAACTCTTTCCATTAATAACTTTTATTCACTTTTTATGTTGTACTTTTCTTATATCATCATGATTGATGAGTATAGCTATGAAATTAAAAGTTATTCATTCGTTTTGTAAAATAATAATGGAGCATGAGCTCGGCCACACAATAATGGAGTATCAGTAAAAACAAGGCATTTAAAAAAAAAAGTAAAAAATTAAAAATGATAGTTTATTTATTCATGAAAGATCTTTCAAGCACAACCAAATAGGGGTATTCACTAAACCGCATAAACCGCAAAAACCGCAAAAAATTAGTTTTGCGTTAGGTAGAAAAAACCAAAAATTGAAAAATATATCAACTTCAAATCATTCAAACCGCATCTTATATACCGCACCGCATATGTGACCGTAAAAATGAGATGCAGTGCGGTTATGGTTTTGGCTAAACTTAAACCGCACCGCACCACCACACCGCACTGCACAAGTAACCGCAAAAATAAAGTGCGGTGCAATTATGGTTTTAGATAAACCGTACCACAAAATGCGGTGCTAAAAATGACCTAAAACCGCACCGCGAACTCCCCTACAACCAAACATTAATTTACTATAATGGAATAATGCCGAAGATTGTCACATGAAATGTAATAGAGGAAGTCCGTGAGTATACTTTTATATATACACCAGTGAAAGACATCATGAATTTTCTTTAGATATATTTTTTGAGAAATAATAATTTTTTTTTAGAAAGTTTCAATTTATGACGTATGCTTCTGAGAAAGTTTCAGTTTATGACGTTCGCTTCTGATGATAACCTATAATTAGACCAAGACGCTAATCAATTTTTGGTGTAGGTAGGGATTGAACCCCAAATCTTATATTCAACCATCAGATACATTATTAGTTGAACTAACTGGAACTCACAATAAATAATAACTAATTGAGTTATTATTTCATAATTTTAGAACTCGTTTCGATGAATGATTATTACTATATAAAATGCATAATTTTGTATATTTGTCCTTATATATAATATCTATAATATCTAAATTATGTAATAATAATTCATTTAATTATTATTCCCGTGCGATATATGGCTTGATGAGATATGGAATGATTTTGATCATTCCTATTTAGATTATGTATAATCTATGCTCTAGCTAGCACAAACAATAATTAACAAAATAGTTCCTCGAAATAAATTTTTTTACCTAATGATAGTCTAATTAAAAAAAATCAACACTCTCACAAATTAAATATAATAACCAAAACCCAAAATCAAAACATAAAAATTGAGAATTTAAAAAAAAAATTAAAAAAACTTACATAAGAGAATCAAAAACTTAAATGGGTGTCCATTGTTTTGCCCTTTTTTATTTTATAATAAACTTCATTTGACATAATATCCTACACGCAAATTCAGAAGTAGAGAAGAATAAATAAGATGAATTATTAGATTAGAACATAAGCATTAGTTGCATCTTGGGGAAAAAAAGAGGGGGGAAAAAAAACAATGTGGAGTGTTTAAATTTGCATGGGATTTAATTATAGGGGTGACTTTATTGGTTAAGAGAGATTATATCAAAAATACGTGGCTTAATATATATTTATATATAGTAAAATTTAAATTTCTAAAACATAGATGATAAAATTTTATCTAAATTAAATTATTGTTAAATCTTATCCCTTAATCAAGAGTCCTATAGCTTAATATACTAATAAAATATTAATTTAATAAGATGCAACTTGAGGGGGAAAAAAAAAACAAAAATGTGAGTTGTGTGAGATTTAAGCTTAGAAAATTTTGATGATAGACTTTTAGTTTTATTTAAATTAAATAGTTGTTAAATGTTATCCCTTAATTTGAGGAAATAAATCATAACAAATAATATATAGTTAATTTAGTAATTATTATTCTTAAAATGTTGATAATAGACTTTTAGTTGGGGTAGAAGTCAAAAGGTTTTTTATTTTTGAGAAAACATATGTGGGTTGTTGTCTAGGATTTAAGTTTAAAATTTTTTATAATGGACTTTTAGTTTGAATAGAATTTAAATTTGTTGAAATATTTAAGTTTAGCAATTTTTTTATGATAGAATTTTACTTTGAATAGAATTTAAATTTGTTGAAGTTTAAATGTATAAAATTAATTTACTAATTAGTTGTTTTTAAAATATTGATAACCAACTTTTAGTTGGAGTAGAAGTCAAAACTTGAGGTTTTTTTTTTTTTGAGAAATAAAACGTGGGTTGTTGTTTGGGATTTAAGTTTAGAATTTTTATAATAGACTTTTATTTTGAATAAATTTAAATTTGTTGAAATTTAAATGGTAAAGTTTTACCTAAATTAAACCATTGTTAAATATTATACCTTAATTTGAGGAAATATATCCTAACAAATAATATAAAATTAATTTACTAATTAGTAGGAGTAAAAAAAATTAAAAACTTACCTAAGAGAACCAAGATCTTAAATGAATGTCCATTGTTTTGATTCTTTATAGTAAACTTCCTATGGTATAATATCCCATATGCAAATTCAAAAGCAAAAAGAACAATAAGTAAGATGAATTTATTATATTGAAATATAAGTGTAAGTTACATCTTGGGAAAAAAAGTAAAAAAAAAAAAAAAAATACAACAACTTTGGATGTATTGTGTGAAATTTAATTATAGGGATTACTTTATTAATTAATAAAGATTATGTCGAAAAGTCAGAACTTAATATATATATATATATATATATATATATATATATATATATATATATATATATATAGATAGATAGATATAAGAGGTTGGGTTCAAGTTACAATTCTAAGCAATGTTATATCATCTAATAACTTGTTATTGTATTTATATTTAGTTTATGTTAAAGTTAATACATATTACCTATCATTTGATACT
Organism: Quercus wislizeni; assembly: GCA_023055345.1. Lineage (NCBI taxonomy): Eukaryota > Viridiplantae > Streptophyta > Magnoliopsida > Fagales > Fagaceae > Quercus > Quercus wislizeni. The sequence continues at coordinate 16,920,675 of JALGQJ010000010.1, forward strand.
TAATCAACACACACACAAAAAAAAAAAAAAAAAAAAAAAAACCTTTAAATTAAGTTTATCCAAAAAAAATAACAATTATCGTTTAAATTAGGCTAAAAGTAAAATTTTACTTTATAATAAAAAATTGATACAATAATTGTTTTTACTTTATCCAAATAAGTCATAAGAACAACAATTATTGTTTTTATTCCTATCAAAAAAAATTATTGCTTTTATTTAAACAATAGAATTAGAGTCTCACTTAAACTTGTTTGTTAATATGTACAAATTACTACAATTATTGTTTTTATCTAAACAATAAACTATTGTTTGTCATAGTTTATTGTTTTTATTTAAAAATTATTATAATTTTGTGAAGCAACTTGGCACAACCACCATTTCTACACTCAACTTTACACTTAATGTTTTTATCTAAACAATAAAATTAGAGTCTCACTAAAACTTAAACTTGTTTGTTGATAAGAACAAATAAACTATTGTTTTTATCTACAAATTACTACAATTTAGTGAATAAATAAACTTACGAATAAACTTATATATATATATATATATATATATATATATATATATATATATATATATATATATGTATATTCGTGGGTGTCCGGTACTTTTAAAGAACTTGACTAATAATGTTGAATAGATCAAGTATTTTTATTTTTATTTTTGAGAAGGGACAAGATCAAGTACTTTAGTACTTGATATATTGTCTGGCTAATAATTTTCAAGATATAATACAATGTACGTTTGAGATATTAAGAAGTGCACGAGTTTCATTGACGACCGTAAGAATGGATGAGAAAATAATTCAGTTTATAGTCAAACTTTGAAATTGTGATGGGTAGTAAAACGATCATAAAAGGTAAAAACTATAATGTTATTTATTTATTTTTTAATTTTAAATAAAAGATTTTGGACCTAAAAATGAAGGTGAACTTCTTTTGTGGTCACTGCAAGAATAATGAACTGAGTGAAAAATTTATGGGCCCAATTAAGCCCATTATTGGTTGACCCAAACTTTGAACTAAACAGCCAAGATTGGGCTTTTCTAGCCCGTTTCAACAATGAAAGGGACACATTCAAATCCTCCGCAAAGAGTTGGATAAATGTTTGAAGGGATCTAAAGACAAATATACCTTAGTCCTCAACTAATGTTTTTATTTATACTATTAATAAGATGATTCTCTTGTTTTGTCTTCAATTTTTTGCGTATTAAAATATTCTTATACAAATTTTGAAATAATATATCCTTTAATTAATTAATTAATTAATTAATTTAAAAAAAGCAAAAAAATGTTAAAATAATAATACTATCTCACATACAAAAGGGGGAAAAAAAACCGCTATTGTCACCACCCATTTATATTCAAATTTCTAATTCCTATATGTATCTTTTATCTATTTGACTTCAAATACATCAATTATCTTTATAAAAAAAAAATACAAAATTACTTTTTCAAAAAAAAAAAAAAAACTATTGTCTCATGTAAAAATTACTCATTCTTATCCCGAAATTTCTATGGTTTTTAAAAAAAAAAAAAAAAAAATCTTTAAAACATTCCAAAATTTTTATTATCCAAATTTTACACAGTTATCACAAATCCTCATCCATCCACACTAATGTATATCATCTTTCTTTTGCTCAAATCTCAAATTTTATACTTATCACAATTCTTATCTCAATCAATAAATTCAAATGTCCCATTAGGTTTCAACTTTTTTCGGTTCTCTATCTCATTTTTAAACATTATTCTACGTTATCTTACCTCCTTCCTTAAAAAAAAAAAAAGATACACATGATTATTTATACATCACTTTTAAGCATTATAATACTAAACAAAAAAATAAATAAATAAAGAAGAGCATTATTGCACGCGCAGAGTACTTATGATGAGCCTAGTACTTAACTATAATGAGCTTCAAGCTTTTATAATTTATCACCAGAAAGAGGATTAAAACTATAGTAACTTGAAAAAAAAACGAGGGATGCCGGATATGTTAAGGTAATTGGATTTGGGCCAACAATGCTCTGCCTAATTTCTGCCGTTGCTTGTATTGGATCCATTCCAAAACTAATAATCTATGCTGCTAGCCTGCCATCCTAAACTGAGCCCAGCCCAGCCCAGCCTGGCCGAAGCCCATAGACATACATATCTCTAGTTGAAAGTTGAAACCATTACTTCACTTGCAAACTTAAAAACTTATATGAGACAAAAAAACGTTTTTAATCTCTGAATTATGTATCAATTTTCAAGTTGGTTATAAAAAAAAAAAAAAAAAAAATCCTTGCCTTGCTTGCTGTTTGGTAGCAATGTTTAGAAAAGATATTCTACAAAATATTGAAAATTATTCTCTAGTATTTTCCCCTCTAAAAACTTGTTTGGTAATGTTATTTTATAACTTTTCCTTCTTGAGTTTATTTATTTATTACAAGTTCACCACTATTTCAACAAACTCACCCAAACAAGTTTTTTTCCAATGGGTGATAATTTAATAATGACAAGAATAGGAGATAGATGATTTGAATCATAGTCATCTCATTTAAAAACACCAAAATTTTAGCAAATAAATTGACACATTAGATATATTAGAGAAAGTTTTAACACGCAAGAGAAACGTTAAGGACCAAAATAGTAATTAAACTTAAAAACAACTACTAGGTGCCAAGTTGAAATTCAAGATGAGCTCACTAGACATTGAGAATAACTTGTAGAAATTAGACCCAACTTAGGCCCAAGTACAATAAAATTTATCTCATATAACTCATAGTTTTTTTAGGCCCTAAAGAGATGGTATTACGTGTTTCGGTTACATGTATTCACCTTCACGGTCTTCCCCAATATGAGAAGATGAATACATATAGCAAAAACATGATAGGTTTTCAAGCCCAATGAAAATATGAAACCAAAATAATAAGGAATCCTAGTCCAAGAATAATATAACTCGTGCAAAGAAACCAAAATACTAATAAGAAGTTTATCAAAAAAAAAAAAAAAAGAATTATCAAAACAAGTTTATTAAAAAAAAAAAAACTAATAAACAACCCTAGACCAAGTACATATATAAACGATAAATCCCTCGCTCCGTTCTCTTTTCTGTTTGTTTGGTGCTGCGTTTCTCACAAGCGTAAACACATTAGCATTACCATTTCTCTCACACTCAGCTCTCTCTCTTCAATTCTTTACACAATCGCCGTCGCTCCGAGTGTCTCCCTTCTCGTTGCCTCGCAAGTAAGCTCTCTCTCTCTCTCTCTCTCTCTCTCTCTCTCTCTCTCTCTCTCTGTGTTGCGATTTTCTTTAATCAACGTAATTTTTGATATTGATTGGATTGAATTTTTCTTTATCAGAGTGATGAATTTTGCAGTTTACGATAACGAATTCTGAAATTTGGGCGATTCTTGAAGCTTCTGATCTCTGATTGTTGATTTTTTTTCGCGGTTGTTAGGTTAGGGTTTTGAGAGATAATAGTTTGTTTGATTTTATCTTTTTCAATAAATTCGTTGAAAAAAGTGAATAAAATAGTGCTGAATCTGAATCTGAATCTGAGATGGGTAGAAAGAAGCCTACAGCGCGCGGGGACGACGATAGCGTCCCTGCCGTTACGGCCGCCGCCACGGTGTCGAAATCGAGGAAGAAGGCGGTTATGATTGACGATGATGAGTATTCTATTGGGACCGAGCTCTCCGAGGAGCCTCAGGTTGTGGAGGAGAAGGTTGTGATTACTGGGAAGAAGAAGGGTAAGAAGGGAAGCGCGAAAGCACGGAAACATGATGATGATGAGGATGAGGAGAATAGTAAGATTGATAAGGAGGAGGATGAGTTAGTGGAGACTGGTTTTTCGGGGAAGCCGAAGAAGGGCGGGTTTGGAATGTCCAGTTTTGGGTTGTTGGGAGATGAGGATGATGATAATGATGAGGATGAGGAAGAGGATTTAGGGAAGAATAAGAATAAGAAGGGTTCAAAGAAGAGTGGTGGTAGTTTGTTTAGTGCGTCAGCGTTTGATGCTATTGATGATGATAATGAAAGTGAGGTGGTTGATGGTTCTGTTGAGGATGATGATGAGGAGGAGCAGGTAATTGCGTTTACGGGGAAGAAGAAGAAGAAGCCGAAGTCATCATCGAAAAGTGGTGGTGGGAGTGTGTTTGCGGCAGTGTCTAGTTTTGATGGGCTTGATGATGAGGATAGGGATGAGAAGAAAGATGAGGATGAAGATGTTAGTGCAATTACCTTTTCGGGTAAGAAAAAGAGGTCGAAGAAGACTAGTGGTAATTCGTTTAGTGCTGTGTTGGCTAATGATGAGGAGAATGATGATGATGCTTCTGTGTCTGAACCTCCTGAAATTGCATTTTCTGGTAAAAAGAAGTCTTCTAAGAAAAAGGGTAATAGTGTTTTTACAGCTGCACCTGTACTAGAAGATGAAGATGAACCTGAACAACCGAGTGTGGCAGGAACTAGTAGTAATGTTGAAGCTGATAATTCTAAAGTTAATAAGAGTGAAGAGGTGAAGGAAACTTCGAAAAATAAGAAGAAGAAAAAGAAGAGTGGAAGGACAGCTGAAGAGGAGGATGATTTGGATAAGATTCTTGCAGAGCTAGGTGAGGGGACTTCTACATCAAAACCAGCTGCTGCTCCTCCTTCAGAGGACAAACCTGAGGTTCAGCCTGAATCTGTTGCTATTGCTGATGAGAAGGAAGGTGAAGAAGAGAATGTGGAGTCTGCTGCAGCGAAGAAGAAGAAGAAAAAGAAGGAGAAGGAAAAGGAGAAGAAGGCAGCAGCAGCAGCAGCTGCTGGGGTAAAGGATGAAAAACAGGAGGAAATAAAAAATGAAACAATAGAGCCAAAAAAGAATGATGCAAAGAGTAAAGCAGCGGACAAGAAGGTGCCAAAACATGTTAGGGAGATGCAAGAAGCAATTGCTAGGCGAAAAGAAGCTGAGGAGAGGAAGAAACAGGAAGAAGAGGAGAAGTTGAGGAAGGAAGAAGAGGAGCGGCGTAGGCTGGAAGAACTTGAGAGGCAAGCAGAAGAAGCTAAGCGTAGAAAGAAGGAAAAGGAAAAAGAGAAAATTCAGAGGAAGAAGGCAGAAGGAAAGTTTTTGACTACAAAGCAGAAGGAAGAAGCCCGTCGGTTGGAAGCAATTAGGAACCAAATACTTGCTGGTGCAGGGATGCCTGTCCCTTCTGCAGACACTGGTGCACAAACTAAACGACCAAAGTATCAGAATAAGAAGCAAAAACCAACTAACCATCAAGCAAATGGTACTGCCCCTGATAAGGCGGTGGAAAACTTAGAAGCCAAGGAAGAACCTCAAGATGTTCTGGCCAAGATGGATAGTGTAGATTCAGAGAGAGTTGATGAGGAGTCAATTGATGTGGAGGAGAAATCTGAAATTTCTGAGGCTGTTGAAGAGAATGGAATGGAAGAAGATGAGGATGAGGATGAGTGGGATGCAAAGAGCTGGGATGATGTTGCTGTTAATCTTTCTGTTAAAAGTGCATTTGCTGAGGAAGAGGCTGAGGCTGAACCTGTAAAGAAAAAAGATACAAAGGGTGCAGTACCAATTTCTCGCGATGGGGGTAAGTTTTGTGTGTGTGTGTGTGTGTGTGTGTGTGTGTGTGTGTGTGTTACACAGCCTTTCTTAGGTCTTTTATTTTCTAATGTTCATATTGTCAGCTTCTCTATTTGGTTAGAATCCTCTATAATTTCCTGCTAGGGTATGTCTACAGAGTTTTTATTCCTAATATCTTGACTCATTAAATTTGGTCATTAATTTTTCTCTTTTTCAAGCCTTGCCAAACTTTTTAGTTATAATGGTTGTGAGCACACACATCAAAATATGTTCTGAATGAAATAATGGCTGCATATACAAGTAAAATGACATCTTGAAAAAAATCAAATCAAGAAATAAACATAGAAATGAGTCAAGCAGCAATATATGTTGTAAACACTTAAGTATCCTATTAAAGTTTCCAACTCAAAAGCACTAATGAGCTATAGCAATTGGTACTTTCTCCTCCCCTAATAAAGGGATAGAGGGTGAGGTCCTTTGTAACTTGCCAACAAAAAAAGGTTTTCAACTCAAAATCCTAGAACTTATACTTATGCAATTTGAATGAGTTGGGTTATGTGAACCCTGCCTACACCATAAACCAAGTAGTGCCTTGTTCAGATGATAAAGAGAAATCATCATGGAGCATAGATTGAAATTCTATTGTATTTATAAAAAAAGAAAAGAAAAAGAAATGCAATGAGGTGCATGTCACTAGTTTGAATCTCTCTAATCTAGGATCTTTAGGAATTCACCACTAAATTAGATTTCTTGATGAGAGATCTTGAAGCGTTCTTGAATAGGTTTTGAATGTTTTAGGAAATTAACTTTAAATCCTTTACTAGAAGGACTAGGACTGCTAAATAACCTATTCCTATAAAGACTAGGACCACTAATAACAAAAAAAGTACTTCGAATTTCTAAACCAAATAGGACAAGGACTCAAAATTCAAAATCAGACTCATGAGACTTTGGTATAGCTAAGGAAAGCCCATTCCACAAAATCTAGAATTTACCAAACCACCCCTATTTTAGTCAAACTTTATTAAAACTGAACCAGCAACTTTCACTTATCAAAAAAAAAAAACTGAACCAGCAACTTTCTAACCTAAAGAAACTTATAACTAAGACTCAATAATAATTAAAATAGGCTCATTAATACTAAACTTAATAATCCCCCCTCCCATTTTAACTATTGAATTATATGAAAAAATATAAAAATTGTGCACCAAGAAGCTTGAGCTTAGTGGAGAAAAGGATCCTCTCCATTTGCTATGAAATGGAGATGATCCATTTTATGGTGAAGATTTAGTAGTTCAATCTAAAAATGAATATAAAGATACATAAAATCAATTATCATCTCTTGTTTGGTGGAATCAGATTTTAAATGACATGGTAATGCGTACACCTTTAGATGTATGGGAATTAGATCTCCTCCATAATATAAACCCTCTCCATTTCCTAGCAAATGGAGAGGATCCCGATTCTTTGAGACTCTGGATTCAAAACCCATTGGGTGTGTATGTAATCAATAAAAAAAGTGATGCAATAATTATTGGGATGAAAATAATGGAACAGGATAGATGATTATAGTTATACAACAATAATGTTTGGAGCTCAAAAATCCTGCGAACAATTTTAGTTTTTCATGTTTTTCCTTTTCAACTTAAGAAAAACTCTATAATTATGTTGGTGGTTAAACTGCGTTAATGAACACATAGTATTTTGTGTCTGAGATATTAGTGGGGATGCAACTAGAAAATGAAACCCAACTATGTTTTGTTGGGTTTTTTTTTTTTTTTTCAAAGTGTTATTATTCTTTTTAACTTTTTAAGAGTATTTTATTCCTTGAGGTATTTCCCGTGTATTGCATTATCTAGTTTATTTATTTAAAAAAAAACAGAACTTCTTAATATAATATTTTTCTTTTTATTTTTTGCATATGGTGGTTCTATTAAGTTTATCCTAACTGGAAATCACCCTATTAGTAGCTCTTATTTTATTTCCTTCACCATTTTTGGCAACTGCACCTTAATACTGGTCCTGGATCCAACTTAGCTTGTACAAATTGAGAATATATGGTCCTACTTTTTAGAAAGCTGTTTGTTTTCTAATCAAGTGGGAGATTTGTTTTTAAGGAGTATGGAGGAGTTGAATTGCCTTGCATTTCTTAACTAAGCAAATGTCTGTGTAGAATTATTTCGTGGGATAACTATTGTGAGCTAGGAATTTTCTTGCTAAAGTCTGTTGTCTTTGAGATAACTATATTGTCTCTTTATTTGGTTTTTCCAATATACAGCATCTTCTGGAACTCCCAAGCCAGCTGTTGATGCTAAGAAAACCATTCCTTCCCAGGCAGTCACGTCTCAGATTCAAAAGAGTAAACAAGACGTTGAAGTTGCAGAAAAAAATAAGAGAAAAGATGCTGCCATGAAAAAAGAAGCATCAAGTTCAGATGCTACCTCCAAAGAGAGTGAAGATAACCTTCGTTCCCCAATTTGCTGCATCATGGGCCATGTTGATACTGGTAAAACCAAGCTGCTGGATTGTATCAGAGGTACTAATGTTCAGGAGGGTGAAGCTGGAGGTATCACTCAACAGATTGGTGCAACATATTTTCCTGCTGAGAACATACGTGACAGAACCAAGGAACTGAAAGCTGATGCTAAACTGAAGGTTCCAGGTTTATTGGTTATTGATACCCCTGGACACGAATCATTTACTAATTTAAGGACTCGGGGTTCAGGTCTATGTGATATTGCAATTTTAGTTGTGGACATTATGCATGGCTTGGAGCCACAAACAATAGAATCAATTAATCTTTTAAAAATGAGGAACACAGAATTCATTGTGGCATTGAATAAGGTGAGGTTCATTATCTAATTTGCCTTTGGTGAAAGCCCCCCCCCCCCCCCCCCCTTTTTTCCTTCCTCCTCTCTCCCCTTATTATCTGTTTTCTTGTTTTGAAATTATGCAGGTGGACAGACTCTATGGGTGGAAAACATGTCGCAATGCACCAATTGTGAAGGCCATGAAGGAACAATCTAAGGATGTACAAAATGAATTCAATATGAGGCTCACCCAGGTTTTATAAACCCCTCCTTTTCTCAATGATTCATTCTTGTCAATTTCACTCCTGGTTATTTCTCATTCTGTTTTTTTTTTTTTGTCGGTTGTCAGATTGTCACTCAGTTCAAGGAGCAGGGGTTAAATACTGAATTGTACTATAAAAATAGGGAAATGGGTGAAACTTTTAGCATTGTACCTACTAGTGCTATCAGGTACAACATTTGGACTTCAGTCTTGTATTTATATAACTTGTTTAGTCTTTTTTTTGATAAGTAATAAGAATTCATTGATATTAAAAAAGAGACACCCAAGCACACAGGGAGTATACAAGGGAGAACAAGTCAAGAACGAAAATTACAAAAGTCAAGTAAATCCAAAATAGAAAAAGAATGGTTTCTCCACACAGAGAACCAGTCAAGTAAGGTTCGGAAAAAAAGAAGCTTACTATTTTGATATTTTTTGGTTGTTGATGATACAGTGGTGAAGGCATCCCAGATTTGTTGTTATTATTGGTTCAATGGACTCAAAAAACTATGGTTGAGAAACTTACTTACAGCAATGAAATACAGGTGTGCAATCTTTCACATTATTTTCATCTGGTTGAGTGCTTCAGGCTGGTAGAATGGAAACCTAATTGTGGGTAAATTGTTCTCCAGTGTACTGTGTTGGAGGTCAAGGTTATTGAAGGCCACGGGACAACAATTGATGTTGTACTAGTCAATGGTGTTCTTCATGAAGGAGATCAAATAGTTGTTTGTGGCATGCAGGTAAGCATCTAAAACATGTTTTCACTTGGTATGCGTTTGGATTGCGTTTTCTGTGCACTGCGTTTGCGTTTGCGTTTTCCTTTTTTATTTTTTATTTTTTATTATTATTTAAAATTGAGAAGCATGTGAACATAGGACACAGACCCGTGCACTGTGCACAGGACCCACTACCTCACATGGACGTCCAAATTTTGCACTGAAATGTGTCACACCAGTGGGTCCCGTGCACCACAAACATCTTTTTTAGCAATTTTTTCATTAAAAAAGGGTCCCATGACACTATTCACACATTTAAAAATTATTTTGCTACAGTGTTTTTAGTTTTCAGTTTTCAGCAAAATAAGCGGTATCCAAACGGACCCTTGATGTCATGCTTGCATTAAAATTCTGACAAATGATTTTCACATTGTAGGGACCTATTGTTACTTCAATTCGAGCTTTATTGACACCCCATCCAATGAAGGAACTCCGAGTTAAGGTATGGTTCTCTCTTTTAATAATTTCCTTTATTTGGTTGTTCTTGGGTAGGAAAACTAGAACTTGGTATACTGCTGGTGAAATAATTGGTGAAGAAGTGGTAGTTGAGCTCTACATACAGAAGAGGCTCTATATTGTATCTTTCTTTAATTAAAGCTTCATATTGTGTAAGGAGATTTGTTGATCTCTCTTAAATTAAACAACTTGGAGTTAAGAAATAGCAATTGGAGTTCACACTAATGTCGTTGAAGGCCGAGATCTTGAACGTAGTGGGCAATAGTAGTGCATCAAATAGTTGGAATCTCAAAAGGAGTTGCTACTTACCTCCTATTGATGAATGTGGGAATTATTTGGTACTTGTAAACTTCTGAGGTACATTGGAGGACACAAGTTCATAGCAAAGAAGTGGTTAAAGAAAACGTGGACATAAGTTAATTTGCAAAGTTCTGGTTTGTCCTGCATCAAGGAGAGTTTGGGGAGGCAATGGTGTTAGGTAGTCAGTCTTTGTGGTCATATCTGCTAGTGGCTTGGATGATGGTAGTGTCTTGGAGAATTGGTGGTCATAGTGAGAGGCTTGCTGAGTATCGGTTAAGTGGTGGTCTAAGGCAGCATGGGAGGTTTTCAAGTTAGCTGGGATTTGGTTGTGTTCAGTGGTGCCTGCATTGTTGTGACAGGTGGCTCTTCGGTGCCAATGGGGATGGGATTATTTTTTATTTTTTGTTGCGTGTGCAGGTGTCACAGTTTGGGATTGTTGAAGGTGGTGGGTTTGTCTAAGGCATTTTTTGGCTTTGTCATTGACTGTGGACAATATTTATTTTGGTTGTTATTGATGATGATTTTCGCAATTCTTGCTTGAGACTGTCAGTTTGGGCTAGTTGTGATCTGGATGATGGTGACATGGTGTTCTTGATATAGTTTAAGCAGTGGTTAGGGGCTGGTGCTGGCTGACTGTTATCAGTTTTGTCGGGAAATTGGATTAAGTCAAATGCTCCGATACCAAGCTGATGCAGGACAAATATTCAATGGAAAAATAGGATAAAACAATTGAACAGTAAAGAAAGAGTAGACCATATTAATCAACACCAAGCAAGAAGATCTATAAATCATTATTCATCACCAAACCATTGGAAAACTTCAATATCAAATTTTATTCATCAAATCATGTGTCACTTATCAAAAAAGAATAAAGTTCGTTCGTCAAATCATGTCCCTTACATTTCAGCAAAGTAGTTTTTAAGTAGGTTTCCACAGAAATTAAATAGGGAAAATAATGTAATCCCTAATCATTATAAAACTACATTATTAGATATTCAAATTCAAATTAGTTCTAAATATGGAAATTGAAATTCCAGTAATGGGAATAACATGAAAAAACAAGCAAAGGAAGCCATCAAGGATCCCCCAGACGTAACCTACAAGAGCTGATGAAACCTACAAGAACAACTGAAAAAGAAAACCAGTCAGGTCCCCCTTCTACTAGAATAGAGAATCTAACTATGGAAATGCAGCAACCCATGTCCTCCATTTAACCTCCAAGGGAATTCACAGTGGGGTATTTTCTAGCAGATAGTTTGGTTTCTAGCAGTGGGGTATTTTCCATGGGGGGATTTCACAGTTTTTTCATTGAATCCAAGTTCTTTCAATTAGTTGTAGAGGAAGGGGGACGCTATTTCTTGCTACGGATTCTTGAGAGGGGCAAATGCTTCATGAGATCAGTCTTCATGGGCAAGAATGCAGCACAATGGTTGATGAATAATATTGAACACATTGTTGTTGGGGTAAATTCCAAACAGTTTTTCACATTTAGAGATGGTGACATTGCGTATACTCTCCAACGAAGCACCAATTCTTTTGGTCAGTTCTTTCTTTTGACTGAACTCAAAGTTGGTGGGTCTAGGAGGTTGATTATTATCCTTGAAGGCAAAGAGAAAAATGGTTGGAGGGCTTTTGGCCTTGAACTTAGGAAGATTTTGAATCCTTCCCAATATGTAGGTGGAATTGGTCATCCAAAATTTTTTCCTTAGGTGCATAGGCATAACTTGGAGGCTCAAAACTCTAGATCTTTTGCTGATGCTGTGAAAGGCTATCATGGAAGAGCAGAGGATAGACAGCAGCTAAAGCAGTTAGGTACCACAGATAAGGGGAAGATGACACAGTTAGGAGAGGAGAAGATGGTGGTGAAGAGGGTGGTGAATTCGAGATTTACAGGTGCCAAGGGGGGGGGGGTGGATTTTCCGGTGGGCAAGCCTGAGAAGATGAGGGAGCAGTGCATTAATGTGGAGTCGGAGTTAGGTGAGCAAAATCCGGCAGAAATTAGGATACGTTTCCCATCAAATTCAAAAGCAAATGAACATGGGAAGAAGTGTGATGTGAGTAGACCATGCTGGACAGGGAGTGGTCTAATCGTGGAGGTTGATGGGAAAGGGAGGAGGCGGGTTTCTTGGGATAGAAAGAAAGGAGGAGCTCAGATGTTTAAATGGGTACCACAGGCTGGGAAGATTTTGTGCAAGGGCAAGCTCGCTTTGGGCCCTAACAAGCTGGCAGCCCAACTGCCAGTTAGTAAGTCAACCTTAGGCCCAAATCTCACAAGCCCAACAACTTTAGAGCCTGGGGAATGTTCCGTGCTTTGTGGTGAGCATATTTTCTCAGCCGATACTCACGAGACTCACGAGAAGGATGGGGAGAGTCCATGGGTGAGTACGATGTGCTCCATTATGCCGACACAGGTGGCCGGAGGTCCGGTGAGGACATCGGTAGTACGGGTTCAGGTTGAGATGGGTGGTTCGAGCTTCTCGGTGCTTCTAGAGCCTCCGATGAGCCCTGTTTTGCCGTTACAGGAGGAGTGCAATATCGGGCTTCAGGTGGTTTCATCGATTGGGGTGACGTAGTATTGTGCTTCGCCGGTAGGAGTATCGGGGTGTTCCAAGTCTCCTCCGTTGATGGTCTTCAGGCTTACCTTTGACCGGAACAGTATTTTGGGCTCCAATTCGTTGTCGAGTGGGTTGATTTTTGAAGATATGAGGATGGTGACTCTCGAATTAGTGTTGCGATCGTTTGGACCTTCTTTTCCCGATCTCTTTCTGGAGTTGGTGAGAGCTGGATCACTGGGTTTGGGGGTTTTGGGTCAGGAGGTTAATTCCTCCTATAGTAAGGAACTCATCTACCTTCCTAGGGAGGCCATGCCTGTGGAGGAAGCAGCTGATTTTTCTGTGGGTTTTGGTGAAACAAATTTTTGTCAGTTGGTTTTCCTCTGTGAGTCACTGCTTTGAGTGTGTCAACAAATTTGGCAGAGTTGGAAGAGGTCAATGAGGTATTAAGTATTGATACTAAGTTAGATATTTCTAGGTGGGTGAAACACAAAATTCCTGGTTTCAGTAAATTGGTTGGGTTGTCAATGACTTGACATGAGAAGTTGTGCATTGCCCTCTTACAGAGACTTGAATCAATGATGGAGGCAGCCAATGTGTTACATAGGAAAGCAACGGGTAGCAAAAAGGTGGCTAAGTCCAAAAACAAGGGACGTAGAGAGCTGCAAAACTTGATCTCTTCGATGAATTATGATAGAAGATAGAGGGTGGTTTTGTGCTGGTGTTTATAGTTGGGGATATTTAAGTGTTTATGAAGATAAAAATGATTTTATGGAATGTTAGAGGCTTAAATGATCCTCGGAAATGTCTTGTGGTGGAAAATTTGTTGCGGGAGTGGAAGTGTGATGTTGTTTGTTTACAAGAGACAAAAATTGCTAGCATGAATAGACAGCTGGTTTGTAGTTTGTGGAGCTGTCCATATGTGGATTGGGCTGTTTTGGAGGCTGATTGGACTGTTGGTGGTATTTTGCTTATGTGGGATAAAAGGGTTTTGGATAAGGTGGAGGTTATGGTTGGTACTTTCTTGGTGTCGGTAAAGTGGCAATGGATGGGGGATGGGTTTATTTGGGCTTGCTCAGGCGTTTATGGCCCAAATGAGAATGACGAGAGGGGCCACATGTGGGATGGGCTAGTGGGTATTCAGCAGTATTGGCGAATACCATGGTGTTGTTTTGGGGACTTTAATATTGTTCGCTTTCCTAGCGAGCGCAGGGGCGAGACCCGTTTGACCCTGGCTATGGATAAATTCTTTGAATTTGTTGAGGATCTTAATTTGGTTGATTTGCCTTTGGAAGGAGCTAGCTATACATGGTCAAGTGGTTCTGATCAACCAACGATGTCTAGGATTGACAGAACTTTGGTCACTTCAGATTGGGAGGACCACTTCATTGATGTCATTCAAAGGATTTTACCCCGTCCTATCTCAGATCACAGTCCAATTCTATTGGAGGCAAGGGGAATGGCAAGGGGGAAAAGTCCATTCAGATTTGAAAATATGTGGTTGAAGACGGAGGGATTTGTGGATAGAGTTCAAACTTGGTGGAATCGGCATTCCTTTGTAGGTACACCTAGCTTCGTGCTTGCAAAAAAACTAAAGGCTCTAAAAGAGGATGTTGTGCAATGGAATCACCGAGAGTTTGGTAATGTAGTGCATCGAAAGAAGCAATTACTGGAGGAGTTGAAAACTTTAGATGCTAAGGAAGGGGATTTTGGTCTCTCCGATGGGGAGAATTGTCATAGGGCAGAGTTGAGGTCCAAGACGGAGCATCTTCTTTCCTTGGAAGAAATTTCCTGGAGACAAAAATCTAGAATGTTATGTATCAAGGAAGGGGATAATAACACCAAGTTTTTTCACAAAATGGCTAACTCCCATAGAAGGTTTAATCATCTAAGGACCTTGGAGGTGGATGGGGTGGTATTTGAGGAGGTTTCCGAGGTAACTAATCAAGTTGTACAATTTTATAAAAATCTGTACAAGGAGACTGAGGAGTGGAGGCCTTTCATGGAGGGTTTGGAATTTGATCGTATTGGGAATATAGAGAGGGTTTGGCTTGAAAGGAAGTTTGAGAGAGAGGAGATACTTCAAGTTGTAAGTGACTTGGACTGGGACAAAGCTCCAAGCCCGGATGGATTTACTATGGCATTCTATCATCATTGTTGGAGGGTAGTGGAGAAAGACGTCTTAGCGGTCTCTGAGGAGTTTTTCCAACATTGTAAGTTCGAAAGATCCCTTAATGCTACCTTCATTGCATTAATTCCTAAAAAGAATGATGCTTCTAGTATTAGAGATTTCCGTCCTATTAGCTTGGTGGGGAGTGTGTATAAAATCTTGGCTAAGGTCTTAACAAATCATTTGAGAGTGGTTTTAGATCAGTTGATCTCTGAGAATCAAAATAGCTTTGTGGGTGAGAGACAAATTCTTATTGCGAATGAGTGTGTGGATAGCCGAAGGAAGAGTAGGGTTCCTAGAGTTATTTGTAAGCTCGATATGGAGAAAGCCTACGATCATGTGAATTGGGAGGCTTTGTTGTATTTGTTGAATAGGATGGGTTTTGGAGTGAAGTGGTGTAAGTGGATCCGTACTTGCATATCCACAATTTAGTTTTCTATTTTGATTAATGGGTCTTCAACTGATTTCTTTGGTAGTTCAAGGGGTTTAAAACAAGGAGATCCGCTATCTCCTTTGCTGTTTCTGATCATGATGGAGGTGTTTAGTAGGATGTTGAGAAGAGTGGTTTTAATCTTGAGGGTGGAAGGGATGGTGGGGAATGTGTTTCACATCTTTTGTTTGCAAACGATACTATCCTATTTTGTGATGCAAATGTGGAGCAAATTCTTCATATTCGGTTGTTGTTATTTAGTTTTTAGGCAGTAATAGGTTTGAAGGTCAATGTGCATAAGAGTGAAATGGTTCCAATAGGGGAGGTTGTTGATGTGCATGCCCTGGCTGAATTTTTGGGCTGCAGAGTTGGAACTTTGCCTATGTCGTATCTTGGCATGCCGTTGGAGGCTTCACATAATTCCCCTTCAATTTGGAATCCAATCTTGGAAAAAATTAAGCGGAAATTAGCTGGGTGGAAGTTGTACTTGTCTAAAGGGGGTCATTTGATGTTACTCAAGAGTACGCTATCCAATCTTCCGACTTACTTTCTTTCGTTATTCACAATTCCTACTTATGTGGCTAATAAAATTGAAAAGTTGCAAAGGGATTTTCTATGGAGTAATAGCAAGATTCATTTGATAGGATGGGATAAAGTTTGTGTGCCTATAGCTAATGGTGGCTTGGGGATAAGGAAACTTACCACCTTTAATAAGGCCTTATTGGGAAAATGGTTGTGGCAGTTTGGGAAGGAAGAGGATCGTTTATGGAGGAGGGTGGTAGCTTCAAAATATGGGGAAGATTGGGAGGGATGGACCTCAAAGCTGGGGAGGAGAGTTCATGCGTGTGGTTTGTGGAGAGGTATTCGCATGGGATGGGAGGATTTCAGCAAAAAAATGTCAGTTTGTTGTTGGGTTAGGGAATAGAGTGAGGTTTTGGCAAGATGGGTGGTATGGGGATCAACCCTTTCAATTGGCTTTTCCAAGGCTGTATGGTATTGCCATTGATAAGGAGGTTTTTGTTGAAATTTCTTTGCTAAGGCAGGGGGTGGAGGAGAGAAGAATTTGAGATGTACGTTTTATTAGAGATTTTAATGATTGGGAGATGGATGAAGGGCTGCATTTTCTTTGTATATTGGGAGCCAATACTCCTCCTATGGATGTTGGAGACCGAATGAGATGGAAATTGAAGCCTAATGGGGTTTTTGACATCCGGTCGTTTTATAACAAATTAAGGGATTCTCCCTCAACTGTCTTTCCTTGGAAAGCTATTTGGAGAGCAAAAGCCCCTAGGCGAGTTTCTTTTTTTGTTTGGTGTGTAACTTGGAATAAGATCCTAACGGAAGATAACTTGAGATTAAGGAGATTGGTTTTTGTGGATTGATGCATTATGTGTCGTCATTGTGAAGAGACGGTTGACCACTTACTTCTTCACTGTGAGATGGCTTATAGGTTATGGAGCTGTGTTTATAACTTTTGGCTTGTCTTGGGTTATACCTAGATTGATTCTAGACTTGCTCTTTGGCTGGTGGATTTGGCTGGGGAAGCTTTCGTCTCAGATTTGGAACTTAGTCCCATTGTGCATCCTATGGTGTATATGGAAGGAACGGAATCGGAGTCTTGAGGATTTGGATAGCTCCAGTGATTAGATGCTTGCTTCTTTTAGTGGAACTCTTTTTGATTGGTCTCGGGCGTGGGGACTCACGTCTAGTGATTCCCTCCCGTCTTTTCTTTGCTCCCTTTCTCTTTTGTTATTTTTCTTTTGTTTGGTTTTCTTTTATGTTTTTCTCTGTTTTCCTATTCTTGTATTTTCTAGGTTTGCTCTATGTTCTTCATGCATAGAGTAGCCTTTCGTATATATATCATTCTTACTTATCAAAAAAAAAAAAAAAAAATTCCAGTTAGCACAAATTTTGTTATCCACATCAGAACGCATGTACCAGGGATTAAAGTTGATATGCCATGTACATGTCTATTTTTGAAGTTCATATAAAGTTGTAAACAATCTTAGATGGTACACCTGGCAATATCTGGGGGTTAAGTCACCTCCCTTCTTGCATAAAGTTTATGTTATTGACTGAAATAGGTTCAAAAAGGTTCTTTCCTGTTCAGATAATTTGTATGAAAAATTTAAGTTTAAGTTATGACCTATACGTATAAAAAAAAAAATTTGAAGTTATGACCTATGTTTTTTTAGCAAGAGGTCTGTTATGCAATGCTTTAGATGACGATTTGGTGGTGGTCCACTTTCAGGGGACTTATATACACCATAAGGAAATCAAGGCTGCAATGGGTATCAAGATCACAGCACAGGTATTTTTTTGCCCATACTGAAGTCACGGTTAATCCATTCTAATTTTTAACTTCATCTACAATTTAAATAATGCACGTACACAGTTAAAGTGAGATTTGTTGGGTTTTTTGAAAGAAGTTCCTGAATTCTTGTGTTATTTTTTATTGCAGGGCCTTGAGCATGCCATTGCTGGAACTGGTCTTTATGTTGTAGGGCCTGACGATGATTTAGATGATGTTAAGGAAGAAGCTATGGAAGATATGAATTCAGTCATGAACAGGATCGATAAGAGTGGCGAGGGAGTTTATGTACAGGCATCTACCTTAGGCTCTTTGGAAGCATTGTTGGAGTTTTTGAAGTCCCCAGCAGTAAAAATACCTGTTAGTGGTATAGGCATAGGCCCTGTACATAAAAAGGATGTCATGAAGGCCAGTGTAATGCTTGAAAAGAGAAAGGAATATGCTGTCATCTTGGCATTTGATGTCAAAGTTACACCAGAGGCTCGGGAACTTTCAAATGAGTTGGGTGTGAAGATTTATGATGCTGATATCATTTATCACTTATTTGATCAATTTACAGCCCATATTAACGCTTTCAAAGAGGAAAAGAAGAAGGAAGCTGCTGATGATGCAGTCTTTCCATGTGTTCTTAAAATTTTACCAAATTGCATTTTCAACAAGAAGGATCCAATAGTATTGGGAGTAGATGTCCTTGAGGGCATTTTGAAGGTAATTAATTTCCAATACTGTAATTTTTTTTAGAGTATCATTTTTTGTCGGTACATGATGTCTTCATAGGTTCTGGAGAAGTCCAACATTTTGGTGTAAGACTTGTTCTCAGCCAACGTTGGTGAGAAATAAGTACATTTAGTCTGCATTAGCTCCTTTTGAATCTTGTTAAAGCTGAGAAAAAGTGAAGGGAAATTGCAAGTGGACTTTTTTTTTTTTTTTTTTAAAGAAGCTAACATCTTAAGTAATTTAATGATATGCCTTTTATTTAACTCAAGTCTTCTGAGATCAAAACTGATTATAGAGTTTCCTTGGAGTATCCACTCAATTTGTTACTTGATTTGCTTAGGCCTCCCTGGAAATAAATGGAAATCTGGACACGTGCATGATTTAGCCGTCACTGTTCAATTAACTGTGGGCCATATGGTGACCCCTGGAACGAATTGCACCAATAAAGTTTCTAAGCTGATTGCTATGTCTCTGTTAGTTATGTGCCCCAATTTGGCTTTTGTCCTTTCAAGCGGAATGAGCCAGGAGAGCCATCAACTACTACTGTGAAATTTTCTGTGACTAAACTGGCACTGATTTGCATAGTTCCCCTCTGGGGACACTTACAACACCATGTTTGATAGTAGGGAGAGGAGAGGGAGGTGAGGAGTTTGTCTCCCCTTATGTTGTTTGGTAGGAAGGAAGGAAAAGGACGGACATGGTAAAGTTTAAATTTGACAGTTACACCTTATCTAATTTGTTTAGAACTAGGATAAAAATGTAATTTCAAAAAATTTGTTAACAAAACTCTCTCCATCTCCAATTTTGTCCACAATGTTTCTTTGTTTTTTAATTTTGCTCAGTTAGAAGGGTTGACTTTAGGCCATTACAAATAGATGGCCTTACTATTATAATATGCTTCGGCAAGGCATAGGTTATAGATTTTGTGGTTCAAGTAGTATAATTCCCAAGAAGTATTCTGCATTTTATGCATTGCCATTTATGTTGATATTGTGGGATAAAGTGTTTGAAACTCATGAGGTTCAAGTTATACATGGTGTAGTACTTGTTAATGTTGCACCACTTAAATAGCTTTCTATTGGATGTGATGTTTGAAAAAGCTACCGTTTGATTACATTATCTCTTTATACCTTTCATGAGGTTCAAGTTTTTTGTATTTCAGAATTTTATGCAAAACATGAATTAATGGATCAAATAGTAAATAACATCTAATTGTTACAATATTTGATGTGTGTATTATAGAATGAAGAGAATATGTAATTCAATGGTGGAATTTCAAAATATGAATCTACTTATCAAAAAAAAAAAAATGAATTGAATAAAAATTTATTAAAGTGGTGTAACATTAATAAAGAGTTATACCAGTTGTTACTTGCTCCTTATATATAGATATGAAATAAGACTTCTTTTTGGAGACTGGGGGCTATGTGGTGGGCTTGGACAATGCTTATTTTGAAATGGCACTAGAGAGATTGTATCCTAAATAAAGTACTTGTTTATATATTAGTACACATCTAACACAATCTGCTTTCTGCACAGATTGGGACTCCAATCTGTATTCCTCAGAGGGATTTTATTGATATTGGGCGAGTTGCGTCTATTGAAAATAACCATAAAGCTGTTGATTTTGCAAAGAGAGGGCTGAAAGTTGCAATTAAGGTATGTGTTTGAACCTCTGATGCTGTACTAAAATGGCATTAGTGATAATGTATTATTAGTGTTATTAAAATGATACATGAAAAAAGTGCTGTTTATTAGTATTATTAAATGAAAGCTTATTGGCCAAAATTATCCAAATATAGGCAAACATAAAATGGTATTATTGATAATTTTTTGACTCAATAGTCACTCCTTTGCTTGGTATTGTAGTAATTTTTCCTTACTGAGGTTACTCAATATTCATGATCCCTTATCTATTTTCCTGGTTTTGCATACTGTTATTCTCCATGAACTCCCTCCCCCCCCAAAAGAAAACGCCTCCACGTGCTTGATGTAATGATGAGTTTGGAGTTTTTCTATTAAGTTTTTAAAAGGTTTTTGCTGTCAACTCCTTGAGCACGTGTTCAGGTGCTGATATATGGGTGACTCTATTGATTAGTTCTGGGTGACATATAATAAATGGATTAGGAACAATTATACACATTTGTGAAGAAATGGATTATTACCAGGAATACACTATCAATTATCAAAGAATGAAATGGGTAAACTGATTAGCATATCCTTTAGGTTGCATTTGGAGTTTGGATTTCAGGATTTAAAATCAAGTGATTTCAATAATAATTACTAGTATAAATTGCTTGATATTAATTTAACAACATGTGATGATGCTTATTTGAATAAAATCTACATTACATATATTGAAAAAAAAAAACTACACATGATGCAAGCTTTGGAGATTTTGCTCAAACAAAATGTTTGTGACATTATGGGATTGAAATGGCATTTTACACCTAGTTACTTTAAATCCACGTATTAATAAAAATAAAATCCATCCATAAATTTCATCCAAAAAAAATTGTCATTTCATACATTTTTATTGGGTATAAGGCATTTAAACTTAAAACTTAAGATCCATATTGTTGTAAATATGTCTATCCAAATGGACCATTAGGTTATTCTGCATTTAACACTACTGTCTTAAGGTTTGGACAATATATGTTGTCTTTAAAAATTGCTTGAGTCATGACTTATGTAGATAATCCTCTACAGATTACTTGAATGGTACGATTCATGAATTTTCACTTTCAGTAATGTTATTGGTATATTTTTTCAAAACAACTTTTTGTTTTTCACTCTTCTTAGACCCCCTCCTCTTTTTCTGTGGGTGCTATTGCTGATTGCAACCAAATTTAGCTGTCTTTATGTATTTTATGGATAATATTATATTTTTGTAAATCCCTGTGATTCTGCCTGTTGTAATATGTCAAATAACAACTTTTTTTTAGACAAATTTTCCAATACATTTCCTTTATCTCAATATAATGAAAATATTAAGGTTGGACCTAGTTGGTACTGAAATGTATAAGTTAATTTTTGGAGATAGATGATAAGATTTTGAAGGAAGTGGCATTGGCAATGATCCTTCTCAACTGAAAATTTTTATTTAACTTTGCTCTGGTTTTTTAATCATGGCTTCCAATCTAATTTGATGCTTATTGTTTTGGTTGTGCATTTTCCTTAACACATTTAACGCTCCATTTGTTTCGATATAAAATATTTTCAAATGTAAAATATTTTATATGTAAATATTTTACTTGTAAAATATTTTACTGTAAAATATTTGCAGATGTTTGGTGAGTGTTGTGACTTAAATATTGCAAATATAAATCGGCCACCACCAGCCACCACATACCCAGCCACCCCCAACCATTGCAAAACTATACCCACTGTAATCCCATTTCATCAGCTACCATCATCTACCCAAACACCCAAGAGCCATCAGAATCACCACCAACCATTCAAAACACAGCCATCAAAACCACCACCAGCCACCACCAAAGCTTCAAAAAACTGCCACCAACTACCAAAACAACAACCACCAACCACCTGTTATCCCATTCCATCGGCCACCATCATCTAGCCAAATACCCAAGAGCCATCAGAATCACCACCAACCACCAAATCATCACCAACCACCCAAAAAACAACCATCAACAACCCAAAAATCCATATCAGAAAAGCTAAAACACCCATAAAACCAGATCAAAGGCCTGAAAAGAAAATCCACGAACAAAGAATCTCACATGAAAATCCAACAACCTGGCAAATGTAGTGGCAGCCAGACCGGAACAGCCACCAGCAAGATCAGAGCAACCATTAAAAACCCAAGCCACCGCTTAGCAGTCAGATCTCGATGAACTTTGTGAGAGAAATGAGAGGAGGGAGAAGTGTGGAGTCGGTCGGTGGTGGCGCCGTTAGTGGGTAGCACCGGTTGGTGAGTGGCTCCAATCGATGGGTGGCGCCGCTATTGGGTTGCGCCGGTCGGTGGGTGGCGCCACGAGGTTTTGGGAGAGAAGGTATGGGTTGAGAGGGAGAAAAGAGATAACGTGGAAGGGAGATAGTTGACAGCCTGAGAGTTGTCGGGTGAGAGTTGAGAGAAATTGTAAAATATTTTACCAATATTTTAAGTGTAAAATATTTTACAGAAATTTGCTTAGATTGATTTGGTTGACTGAAAATATTTTACTTTTGACTAAATATTTTACTACAAAACAAACACTATAAAATGGGAAAATATTTTCCTGCAAATATTTTACATCAAAACAAACAGAGCGTAAGTGTTGCAATATTGTTGTTATTGTTTATATTCTCACCAAGCACATGCTGTTTGTCATATCATTTTACACATTAACTTGCATGTAACATGTGCAATGCCTTGTATTCTATTTTGTTATACATATATAAATTTTGAAAGTTATTATTATTTTTTTTATGCCAATAGCTAAGAAAAAATTATTTTCCATTGCTTTCATCAAAATAAGATAATGTGAAGTATTTAAACAATTCTTGAGCGATATTGCTCTATATTATCAGATAATTCTCATGTCTGCAGATCTTTAACATCTCTCTTAATATAATATTACCACTCTCAACCTAACCAATCGAAGTTAACAGTAACCATAGTCGTTCGTTTCAAATGTCAACTAACCCCATCATTACAGGCTCAGTACCACTAAGCATGGTCATCTCTCATGTTTTTACAGCAGCATGGAAAATACCACCAATATTAAAAACAACCTATCACCAAATAACACCTATCGATTTTGAGCCTTGAAAAGTATAATAAACTTGACCTTTTACTTCAATACTTCATTTACCTTTTTGCCGTATAGTTCACTGTACTCAATATTATCAAATAGTTCTGTGTTTGGCTGCTATGAGAGTTTTAGAAGTTAGGGGGTTTGAATCCTAATTACAGCTACCTTGAACTCCAAATTTAGAAAGATAACAGATTGATTATTCGGTAAAAGAAGCGTATCTGACATGTGGCGGAACCTCGTACCTTTCTAGCCTAAGGTTTCCATTTTATTATTTATAATAATAATAATGAAAATAATATAGTTTAGATACCATGGTATCTTCCATCGTAGGACTTGAAGAACATCCTGCTTGACCCCTATTCAACATATTTGTCTGTGCTGCTGTATCTTCCTATAGGGGAGGGATATTTTCAGTCTTCAAACTCAAGTTGGTAATCTAGCCCTTAAGGACGTTTGTCATTCAATTTTACCTCATTGGATGCTGACTTATTGTTACCTATTGTTTGTGCTTGTACAGATAGTTGGCACCAATTCTGAGGAGCAGCAAAAAATGTTTGGTAGGCATTTTGAGATTGAAGATGAGCTTGTCAGCCACATCTCTAGGAGGTCAATTGATGTACTTAAAACTAATTACAGGGTGAGTGATTGAATCCCTCACAATTTTCTGTTCTTGATGGATCACATTGCATTGTGTTCCGTATTGTGACTTTTAATATGCAGGATGAACTGAACATGGAAGAATGGAAGCTGGTTGTGAAATTGAAGAATCTTTTCAAGATACAATGAGGATGCATCAGTTAGGGCAGAAATGCTAGGCGTAATATTCAGCAGTATTGGATGAATTCTGAAACGAATGGTCTATGGTCAATGGCCGATACAGGTTGGAACACTCAGGAATTTTAACTGGTATGTTTCAAGGGTCATAAGCATACTGGTTCGGTGACCGGTACAAAATTTTCGACAATACAGGCCAATACAGTACGATTTTGATGGCTTAAGAGGAAAGGCCATGGAAAGGGTTGTGCTTCCCGTCGTTTGGTAGGTGTTTTTAAGCGAGATATACTTAAGAGGGATTTTAATGGAAGTTGGGGTACTTTAATAATAAAAATATGATATGTTAAATTTTATTCATTAATTGAAAAGGGAAAATTGACTGCGATATCTTCTCATCCTCCTACTCAATATAGTCATCACGAAAAGACGAAATTGAGTTTAAAGTTTGAGTTATAAAGATTTGTTTTTTTTTTGGTATAAGTTGCAAAATAAATTTTTAGTCCAGGACTTTAAGATCACAAAAGAAGCCTTTGAATTGGTTTCAAGTCTTTGTTTATCTTGAAGTAGAGGTGGTGTTTTCCTCTTCGAGGATGCAGTGACGTAAATATTTTTAATGTAGATTTGTAGGGAACTGGTACTAAAGTCTTTATCTAAGATTCTAAATTCTTTTTTAAACTATTCCTAGGGTCATGATATGGAAATTCAAAATATATGGAAATAGAGACAGATATATGAAAATAGATAGTTTCAGGTATTTTGGTTGAGATGATTGTAAGCACATTTTGGGAATAGAGATAGGTATGGAAATTCAAAAAATAAGAGATAATAAATGATATGGTAATTAACGTTAATGGGTTCATATTTTTTTATTGTTAGATCTACTTAATTCTAACGGCGTAGAAAGAGAATAACTCCAAAGAGTTAAGAAATGTTACACTGATTAATATTTGTTAATTGAATTCAAATTTTGACAAATCAACTGTTGGATTATATTATTTTTGTATATTTTTTTATGTTTGCAAAGATTTAAGGTAATCAAAGATTAATAGTAATGTCATCAATTAATTGTTCAAATTGAAGTTTTTCTAGTTTAAAATATTGCATAAAATTTGAGTTTGTGATTGAATGGTAAATAACATTTGATTAGTATAAAAATTAGCATGTATGTTAAAATCATATAGAACATGTAATCCAACGGTGAGATTTTCAAAATATGAATTTAATAATAAGTTATTGGGTAGTATAACATTGTTTAGACTAGGGTTGTCCATCCAATCCAATGACTTGACCCACCCGAAGGTTTCGATTAGATCTGACCTGATCAAGTCACCGGTCGACGGCGGGTCATTTGTTACAAAAATTGACTTCGACGGGTCGGTCTCGGTTTTCCTCCCCAAAACCTGAAAAAACCCGATCCGACCGATGTACTAAGAATTTCCAACAAAAAATTTCCAGATTCCGAGAGAAATTTCCAGAATCTGACGAGATTTTCCAGATTCCGACCCCAAATTTCCAAATTCCGGCAACAAACTTTCATATTTTGGCGTCTTATCAAGTAGATCTAGTGATATTTCATCCAAATCTAGTGAAATCTCACCGGATCTAGCGAGATCCCATTAGATCCGGTTAGATCTCCACCGAATTTGGTGTTTTTTTGCCTGAAATCAACTATTTTGGCTAGATTTTTCATCGTGGACGGTTCCGACCAAACCGACCGTGTTTCCAGCGCAAAACTGATCGCTTGAATCCGATTCCCTCGCTGGTCGACGGCGAGTCAGGATTTTCTCAACCCGATTCTATTGGGTCGGTCTCGGGTTGAGCACAAACCCGACCCGGATCGACTTGTGGACACCTCTAGTTTAGACTTACACTAGGTGTAACTTAAACTCAACATTTTATATATATATATATATATATATATATATATATATATATATATATATATAATTTATTTACTTTTTGGTATAGTTAAGGGCCTTAACTCAAGTCACATTTGTATTTTCTTTACTATTAGAACTGAGATTTGAATATCTCTTCTCCGTAGTTGTAATTATCAATTACCCCCACCCCTTCACCCAAAAAAAAAAATCATTGAACTTATAAGCACTCTTTCTTTCATCACCAATATATACACACACACACACACATATATATATATATATATATATATATATATATATATATATATATATATATATATCACTAAACTTATAAATACTCTTTCTTTCATCCTAAGTACATTAAGTCAATCAAGAAGTTTATATTTTGGGATAATAGTATATTAGTTTAATTGGTCGACTCCTCCAAAAGGGGATTTTAGTAAATAACCAAATATAACGTTTGGGCTAAGGGTCAAGTTGGTAATTTTCTTACATCTCCTTCTCTTGGGGGCCAGGTATCATATACGCCTCCAAAATAAATAGTTTTGAATACTAGAAGAAAAGAACCTATACCTAACAAACTTAAGCGAATATCCAAAATTGTAGTAATTTTATTTCTATCTTTCCATACATAATCGAAGAATGGAAAAGACTCTTCAAGAGTCTCAGGTGACACCTCTTGTCTAGTGAGAGTCAAACTGGGTTTTTAAGTGTTGTTTCGATAGGGTGATTATACCTACAAATAGTTTGAAAATAGCCATTTGCTTCTCCTCTCGTTTCTTTTTCTTTTCTTTTTAATTTTTTTTTTTTGAATTATAATTGATGGGCAACTAAAAATAGGTAAGTCATCATTCATAAGAGTTGTCCAAGAACATAAAGGTCGTCGAAGAAAGGATGAGGAAGAAAAGATCCAAGAGTGGAAATAAAGATCATTGTCCAGAGAGAAACCAAGAAGAAGCACTAGAAGGAAAAGATGGGTTCGTCTAATAAGAAGGCAAGTTGTCTAAGACAAGAGATCACAGATGATGGATAAACACTTTGTAAATTCTAAGAACTTCTATTAGCCAAGAAGTTAGTAACACATCAACTATTCGGAGATGTGGGATGAATTCCCCAAAATTTGCTCCCTTCTCCCCACTAAGTCCACACATCTTCCCCGAAATTTGCTCCCTTCTCCCCACTAAGTCCACACATCTCCCACGATGGAAGTGGCACCTAACAAGTAAACCCACTCCAAATTTTTTATATAAAGGACTAGGCCTTATCAAACAAAGGTATGCATAACTATTCATTCATTTTTTTTACTCGAGTCCTTGAGAGAAATACTGACTTAACCGTTAGAGGGTTCTTGGCCAACATCACACCGGTGCACTCCGATAGTCTTTTATTCTCTTTTCAAGTTGTTGATTCACCATTGTGTTTGGAGCATACAGCCTACTAATATTGTACCTCATCAATAATGCTATGCTTTTTGTGAGGTTCTATATACTAAGAAAATCTTTTCATTGGATTATTTTCCCAGTTTCTTTCGCTTCGTCTCTTATCTTATTCCCCACTCTTTTTCTCTGACCTCACCCACCACCTCTTGTGATCTTTGGCACCTTGCTTCTTGT
Source organism: Quercus wislizeni (assembly GCA_023055345.1). Taxonomy (NCBI): domain Eukaryota; kingdom Viridiplantae; phylum Streptophyta; class Magnoliopsida; order Fagales; family Fagaceae; genus Quercus; species Quercus wislizeni. The sequence goes on from JALGQJ010000010.1 coordinate 16,948,054, forward strand.
AGTCGGCAAATCTCACATATCACACCAATCAAATAGCCATTGGCTACATTTCTTCCATTTTGGTTTTTTTCCGACTTTGTGTTGGATTGTTGAAAGACATTGTTAGTAATGCTTCTAAGCACCTACTATCCTTTATAAATATAAAGAAAAAAAATATGAAAGATAATAGTTTTAAGATGACATAGGGGGGTTATGAATGCTGAAATGCCCTCAGAAGTTGAAAGTACTCTTAGGATGTAGCACATTTATTTTCTTCAATGAAATTTAAAAGATATTCTTAAATAGTAAGGGGACATTTAGAGAAATTTTTTTAACAATATTAGTTTTGGAGAAGGCCCATGAGTCATGAGGAAAAAAGAAAAAGAAATTTCTAGATTGATTTGAAGTTAATTAGAAGATACCCAAATTAGAAAATCTAAATATTTGGTAAGAAGTATAACCAAGTTAACCGCAATGGTTAACCATTGATTCATTTTCTGATCCTCGTAATGTTATATGCTTCCCTCAACTACCCCCCCTCCCCCTTGTTGCGTAACTTATGTTTATTTCATATTTCCTGATTTCATAAAGCTAGATTGGTAAGGCTTTTCATTTTCAAAGAAGAAAAAAAAAAAAACCTAATTGTATTTCTTCCATGGTTTTGAGATTAGCTAATTAGAGAATTCTCATTAAAGTTGCTAAAAATGATAAAAATCCATTTCCATCAAACATGCTAAATCTTAAAAGATTTAGCACCAAGCTACAGTGAGCTGTTATCAATAACATCTCACTGTAGTTGGATTGTAAAAAAAAAAAAAAAGGTTTTTTATTCCCCTAACAGATCTATTTCTCATTTGTCTCTCTTTTCTATCTCACTTCTCTCTTCTCTATCTTTGGCGTAGTCTGATGGTCAGGGTCATGGTCTGATGGGTTTGGGTCGTGGTCTGATGGGTTTGTGTCGTGGTCTGATGGTTTGATGGTGTGGGTGGTGGCGGCGATGGTTTGATGGTCGGCGATTGTGGTCCGATGGGCATGGGTCGTGGGTCACCGATCTACTGGGTTTGCGTGTGTCTGATGGGTTTTGGTTCATTGATCTGATGATCCGATGGGTTTGGTGATGGAGGGTTTTTTTTTTTTTTTTCCCTGTTGTGGTTTGTGGTCATGATTTTGGTTCAGCGTGGGTCGTGGGTCACCGATCTACTGGGTATGTGTGTGTGATGGGTTTTGGTTTACCGATCTGATTTGATGGGTTTTGGTTCGATGTGATGGGACTGTTGGGTTTTGGTTCGGCGAGATTAGTTTGTTGGTGGGTTCAAATCGGGGTTGCTGGGGTGGTGGGTTTTGGTTGCGTTTTGTGTTGTGAGTTGTGAGTTTTTTTTTTTTTTTTTTTTTTAAATTTAAATTTTAATTTTGGTGGTTGGGATTGGTGGTGGTGGCTGTGGCTTTGGGCGATGGTGGCAGTAGGTGTTAGCAGTGGCAGTGGGTTTGTTGGTAGTGAAAGAGATGTGAATGAGAATAGAAAATAATAAAAAATTAATATTTTAATGAAGTGGTAAAAAATATAAAATCTTTGATGTTGAGTGTATTGTAAAATAAGGTGTTAAAATTGATAAAGTAGATTTTTGAGGTAAATGCTAAATTTTTTGAAATCTTTGATAAGGATCAGAGGATGCTCTTAGGACCTAAGGAAACCGCAATTAAAAAAAAAAAAAAAAAAGAAAAGAAAAAGGGAAGCTTTGAAAAGAGGAGAGATAAAAGGCTAAACTTTAGGATTTAAAAAATGAGTAGTTTTAGGTGGGAGTTAACAATATATTTTTAACTCGTGGTGGTGATAAGTGGTTTGGGGTGATAATCTACACTATCTAGTGGTGGTGATAAGTGGTTTGGGGTTTCAGTTTATGCTGTGAAATATTTTTAGTTTGGCTCAAGAGATAGTAGTGATGTTGCAGAGTGAAAAGAGAGGTAGAGAGATGAGAAAATTAGAAAAAATGTTGGTTTTTTTTTTATATTATTTATTATTTATTATTTATTTTATATATATATATATATATATATACTTTTTCATGTGTCACTCATCAATTTAAAAATGAGAGATAATAGGTAGGGATGGCAATAGAGCAAGATGGGGCCGAAGGATGGGGTATTCGTTCCCATGCTACACGGTTTTGCCTTGCCTCATCTCCGCCTCTGTCTCGCATGATGAGAAAAATTTTCTTGTTACATTCCCGTCTCATTCCGTAAAACTCTACTAATTTTTTATTTGCTCCATAGCTATTACAATTTTTTAAAATATAAAACTTGTTTCATTAAAAAAAATATACTTGAAATTAAAACTAAATTTATCCCATAAAATCAAATTAAATTGAATAGTATTATCCAAGTGTCTAACAAGATAATATCATAATAAAAACAAAAATCTCATAGTATAACATATAACAAATTAAAGACAAATAGCCATGTTGAGTAGAATAAAATAAGCTAATATTCATATGTTTGTTTAAATTATAAGATTTTAGGGTATGAAAAATTTACAATTATAACCTTTATTAATGCAAGGCGTGGTGGGGTGGGTCTAAAAAGTCTAAACCCATTCTGGTCCCGTCTCGTAGTGCGGAGCTAAAATCTCACCCCATTCCCGTCACCCACCACTTTTGCAAGGTTGGAAAAACCTGCATATGATAAAACGATGAAAAAATAGTCAAGGGAGATGGAGGCAAAATTGTTACTAGAGTCAGCTCAAAATCTTTGTCTTATGCATAAGTAGAGCGTTATTTTATACATAAAAATTAGAAAGGATAAAATTATGGGTATGTTTGGATACTGTTTATTTTGTTGAAACTAAAAATTTATTGTTAAAAATACTGTAGATAAAAGTAAAAGGTAGTTAAAATAGTATAATGGAACTCATAAATAGTGCTAAAAAGTGCAGTAAAGCCTATAAATAGTAACAAAAATAAACTGAATAGTAAAATAATTTATAATTTTCATTTGTATTCAAACGTGGACTATGTCACACTATTTCACAGTCACACAACATGCAAGAGAGGTCAGTGATAAAATTGATTGATTAGACATTTTTCGGATCAAAGGATGAACTCCAAAAAAACTTCATTCTCTACTGCCAACAGGCCAAACACAATTCGGGAATAACAAAAATAGTGTTTTCCACAACTGATTGAATTAAAATATATGCCAATCCATCACCAACACTGTTTGGGAATAACAACAATAATGGGGTCCCAATTATTTTTATAATTTTTGTTTGTTCCAATAATAGCCAATTAACAAAAAAATACAGGAACCATTTGAGTTGTTTGTAGATATTCTGCCAAAATCTAGGAAAGATTTAAAATATTTCACCCTAAATGCATAAGAGCATTCGCATCTCGTATGTAAAAAAATATCATATTTTACCATCTCAAAAGTTACTTTAATAATTATACCATATCATTTTACAATACACTCAACATCCCATATTTTATTTTTACATACTACACATTAAAATAATATAAATTACACAATAAAATGATATAAAAAATCTCTCTCTCTCTTCATCTCTATTCTCCGTCTCTTCGTTTTTCTCTCTTTCTCATCCACCCACCACCAATCCAAACCCAGAAAACTGTTGGGGTTGTTTGAAGTAGTCAAAAGTTATTCAGTAAATAAAGTCTATTATTTAGGACATGTAGGTAGAGTTTGACCATTTCCTTAGCCATTTACCACGTTATTAGCCATTTATCAAGTGGGTTGTTTATCGTGGGCTGTTTGTTTCCTGATTTGTCTCTTTGTAAGGCTTATATAAGCCAACAATTTATTTAGAATAAAATAACATTTTATTTTCAGATATTTTCCTGAACTGCTTTATGCTTTAGAGTTTACAACAAAGTGGTATCAGAGCACATCACAGGGCCTGATTGTGAGAGAAAAGAAACAGCAGTTTCTTAAGAAGAGAAATAGTGAGAAGAGAGAGAATTGAAGTATGGCAGCTGAAAATAATTTCGTTCAACCTGCAATTCCTAAGTTTGATGGCCATTACGATCATTGGTCCATGCTTATGGAAAATTTTCTTTGTTCAAAGGAGTATTGGAGTTTGGTGGAGAATGGAATCCCTGTTGCAGCAAAAGGAGTGGAGCTTACTGAAGCACAACAGAAATCAATTGCAGACCAGAAGCTGAAAGACTTGAAGGTCAAAAATTATCTGTTCCAAGCCATTGATCGAACCATTATGGAGACAATCCTCAACAGAGACACTGCCAAGCACATTTGGGATTCTATGAAGCAGAAGTACCAAGGTTCCACAAGAGTCAAAAGAGCACAACTCCAAGCTCTTCAGAAGGAGTTTGAGGTTCTACAGATGAAAGAGGGTGAGAGTGTTGATG